>JAZHYW010010167.1:0-202503 GCA_037355805.1 Ixodes ricinus | reverse complement strand
GTGAAACGGCTGCGCCATTTGCGCCATTTTGCGCCAGACGCATGTGTCTGCGCCCTCCTGCGCCATTTTGCAGAAACTGCGCCACAGCCAATACCTCGCGCCATTGTGCTCCAAATCGCACAATGTGTGCCAAAAATTCGTTTTTGTCTTGGTTTCGGTTTTTATCGACCCGATTGGCAACAATGAGCGCGTTTAGCTTGGTCGGCCTTGCAATCTTTTATTCCGTTTACTTTCCCTGTGTACCCCGAGCAGTGGCGTCACGAAGGTCAGCGGCACCCAAAACGGTAGCCTGCCGCGGCCCCCGCTCTCGCGTATCCGCCGCGACACCCCTCCCCCCGCCCCCGCTGTCGCAAAGCCCACGCGACTCCCCCCCGCTCTCGTGGCCTGCCGCGACACCCCCTCAGCGCTGCACCCGGGGCGATCCGCCCCCCCATGTGACGCCACTAATCCCGAGTCAGAGCGCGAAAAAACTCGGAGGTTTGGATTCCAAGCGCTACACCACCTGCGACTGGATTGTTATTCTTCAACCGTAAGCGGTTAAGCAAGTCGGCCGAGGTGAGGTCGAGTCGTTAAGCGTCAGATTGCCTGAAGCTCTTGACCCGGGTTCCGGACGTCAGCCAGTTGAAAACACATTAGCAAAAGATTCCTTTAAGTGCTTCATGGTTAGAAGTTGGAACCGAATTCCTGCAAGATGAATAGTGATTTGATTGAAGTGAAACACGGTCTGATCCGTAACCTTGCCGGCCAGCAGCTCTCACGCGGCGGTAGATCTGCTCGGCGTGCTTTAATCTACTTTAATCTTGCTCCGGCTCATCCGCTTCGAATACGATAACTCCGTTAATTGTAGTCTGCTGCTCCGGTATTGAGTTGCACAATAGGATAAACTCGAAATTGTTTGCGCTGTTCCTCCGCGCAACTGCACGATCCGTCTGCTCACGCACGTCACATGGTTCGCACATATAATTACTATGTCGAACACGTGTGGGTTGTGCTATAAGCAGTGCTGGTTTGCATTTTGAGCAGCTGAAAGCCATTCAGAAAATATCAAGGACACTATCTTCAGAAACATATGGTACTTGCTTTTTGGTTCTCATAAAGGCCAAGTTTTGCGTCTGTTACACTGTTATCCCATCTACCTAGGTTCCTAACCACTCATGTTCATCTGTGCTCCTAAGCACAATTGAAATTACTCCCGTGCTCGTCTAAGACACAAGCTGAAGTGCAATGAAAACTGATTTGAGCTGCTCCCAGCCTGCTCCAGAATGTAGTTTTAGCTGCTCCCAACCTGCTCCAAAACAGCTGTTTCAGCTGCTCCCGTGGCTGCTCCCAAGTGCATTTCATGAGTTCCACCCCTGTACACTACCCCCAGTGACGTCACTCGTAACCAGTGTTGTACGGAACGGCGTTTCAAGTAACGGCGTTCCTGGAACGCGTTCCTTTTAGAAGGAACGAAGGAACGCCGCCGCTCCATTTAGCATCGATGGAACTGGAACGGGAACGCGTTACATTTTTACTGGAACGGAAAGAGGAACGGCGTTCTTTTATTTTCGTCCAGTGGGGTAATTTTTTTATTTATTTTTTATTTCCAGGCGGGAAATTTGAGAAGTGTACAAACAATATTTTTACAAAGAGCAGGATCTCGTTAACTCTTTGGTTACATATCTTCGGGTTTATTTTGTGTGGTCCTCGCTTAATAACAGTCGCGTGCAAGAGAGCTAGTGGACATCAATTCTTTTTTTAGTGCCCGAGACTGCGGTACAAAGATCAAACCTTTTAGTCCAAGGAAAACACGCAGAAAGAGGGACGTTTAAAACTCAGGTACTTTCTTTGCTTCCGCGAATCCTCACACACCGGAAATCTAAGGCCGACTACAGCCATCACTGAACTTCCACGAAGATATCTACATTCACAACAAAAGAACAGGTTACCAAACATCGAACACACCCTTGAATCCCGAACATTGGTCACTTAAAAGATGCACAAAAAATTAACCTTTATTCATTCTCCCCTTCAAGCTGAAGAACCTTCAAAATGAACAACGAATTCAACCTTCACTAAGAAGGACTTGTAGCTTTTAAGACTTACCTTCCAAAGCCCTACCCTCTCCTCCACTTGCTCGTCTTGCGGACGGCAACATTGCGAAGCAACTGTTGTTAAGTTCGAACGAGGGGCTTTCTTATTTTGAAACGAGTGAGGTTGTTGTAAAACTTTTGTGCAATGTGGGGTAGCAGTACATCTGGTTCGTCTGAATCGCCCACCACAAAACGTGAATATGGGTAAAAGCTGAGATTTTTAAAGGTGAATATATCAACAAATGAAACCCTGCTTCCACTTGTTTTCTTCGACTGGTGGCCTTCAATCACGGCATTCAAATTCGTATGTTCGCATTTGATGGGATAGATAAAAAATAATAATACTTTTTTCGATCTAACTAAATGCGGTAATCAGCAAAAGGCAAATGTAACGTATATGTAACGATGCGTTCCATTTTTTAAACGGTAACGGTAACGAGTTCCTTTTTCACAGAAGTAACTTGTAACGGGAACGCGTTCCAAAAATTAGAAGGAACGAGGAACGAGCTTTCGTTCCTTTTTTGGAGGAACGTGTACAACACTGCTCGTAACCCTTGTGAAGTCACGTGTGACGTCATAATGAGAAACGTCCCATAATGCAACGCGTGGTTATGCCGACAATGACTCCGCTGAAGCCAGAAATGGGTGCCTAAGAGCTGCGCTCTAAAAGCAAGTTTTGCGCATTGTTCATACACGACGCTAAAGTAGTTCTTACAAGATTTGGTCGTTGGAGGAAAAAGCAATGCTTTTGGTGTTTGGAACGTGCACGTCTTGATAAGATAACATACTATATGTAATCTAATATGCACCTGCATATATCTGAATTCTCTACATAAAGGGGAAATCAGTAAAGCTTTGCAAGAAGTCTGACTTTTTTTACTACGGTTCTTGAGGTGAAAACAGGTATAGAATACACCAACATTAGAGGTGGAACTGATTTGCAGTCAGGTTGTTTGGATCTGTGGATCCAAGCCCTTTAGAACTTTTTTTCCAAGTAAATGAGTCCTACTTGCAAAACCATAAATTTAAGCTGGTAATGTTTGCCATGAGACCTGATACTGCCGCATCATCTTTCGATACAGTATGCTAGTTCGTGCTTCAGTCGCCTTTACAGAACGGACCTATTATTGCAGCACTGTAGCTATGCCGCCTTCAGAAACATTGCCGGTACTACGCTATTGCAAAGAGAAACAAAAAGCTTTGGATGTAGGCATGCCCTAGCCACAGTCGTGATGAAGCGTTGTGATGGAATTCCGAGAAGAACTAGATTCTGCTGTATGCTAGAAGTCACCGTGGACAGTTAAACCGTTACTGCACCTAGCAAGACCACATAAAGGTCAGCTTAGCCCAAATTTTATGAATTCTAATTGGTAAAACGAATCAAGCTATAGACTGTAGCAAGGTGTGTGGTTGAGCGAGCTGGTGTATGTTTATGCGTATTCCACTTGTCCTTGTGTCCATTTTGCGCTACCAGTATTTACTCGCATAATGAACGCACTTATTTTCCCGAAAAATCGAGGCAAAGTTGGGGGGTGCGTTCATTACGTGAGGTAAAATTTTTGCGTCCGTATTTACTCGCATAATGAACCGACCTTTTATCCCGCAAAAATCGACGTAACTTCTTATCTCTTTGCGCGCGGCGCGGAAACTCCAAAGCCAAACGGCGATGCGCAAAAATAAAAAAAATGCCCCATGTTTTTTTTTTTTGCTTCTGTGTTTTTTTTTGTTTTTTTTTTCCCGCCTTCCGCATGTTTTGTTTGCCCACGCTGCCCATGCTTTCGCGACCTCGCTGCACCAGGGTAGAAAAGTGCGTTCATTTCGAGGGCTTCTCGCTTCTCTTTCCAAAGTGCGAGGAGGAGGCGAGAGCAGGATGCCTTCATTATGTGCGCTTTGCTTGGGCGAGAGTTTCTCTGCTTTTCTTTCTTATCTCCTTGCGCGCGGCGCGCGACCCTGGAACCAAACTGCGTCGTGCGAAAAAAGAAAAGAGCTCCTCTTTATGCTTTTTTCTTTTCTCTTAAGTCCGTGGATTTTTTTTTTGCCATTTTTTGTAAGCTGTTTAGCTTTGCTTAGGCGAGGGCTTCACCGCTTCTCTTTCCTAACTTCTTGCGCGACGCGCTCGGCTCGCGACCAACCTGAGCGGTGCAAAGAAAAAAAGCAAAAAAAAAAAAAGCTCCTTTGTTTTGTTTTTTCTTTTCTCTTGGTTCCGTGGATTTTTTTTTTTTTTTGCCGCCTTTCGCAAGCTGTTTTGTTTCGCTTTGCTTAGGCGAGGGCTTCTCCGCTTCTCTCTTAACTCCTTGCGTGCGGCGCGCAACCCAAAATCCAAACTGCGCTGAGCAAAAAAAAAAAAGAAAAGAAAAATCTTTTTTATGCTTTTTTTTGCTTCCGTTGGATCTTTTTTTATTTTTAACGCCTTTCACAAGGCGTTTTGTTCGCTCACGCTGCACATGCATTCGCGACCTCGCTGAACCAGGATAGAAAAGTGCGTTCATTTCGCGCGCGTGGAGGGAGGGGGTCAAAATTTTTACGTCCAAGTTGGAGGTGCGTTTATTACGCGAGGGAAAAAAAAGTCGAAATTTTGAGAGCCGACTTGGGGGTGCGTTCATTACGCGAGTGCGTTCATTGTGCGAGTAAATACGGTATTTTATTTATACTCAAGCCATGGTTGCTCACAAGATGAGAACAGTGTGGCATCTCTTTGGGATGCCCGACCTTGAGCAAGCACTCGTTGCCTTCCGCCGTGACTTGACTGCGCGTGCACGCGCGAGATTCACGAGACGCTGAAGGTAGGAAGTTCATGCTAGAGGCGGGGTAACTGAAGCTCCTCCCACCTGCCTTTTCATCCTGTCAGTGGCCATAACATGTGAAAGATGCTAATAAACAATCTTATTTTTCGACAACAATTTGCGAAAAAAATGAAAGTGATAGCTATAGCACAGTCGCACAATGCGGGTGGAGTGGTGCCATCACGTACGTGAGGATGGAGGTGCGACGTGATTAATTCTCATAGCCATCGTGGTTGGCATCGTGGTTGGCATCGTGGATGCCACTGACAACCGTCACCAGTGATTCGCGAAGTATGTGGGTAAGCACGGTGGAAGTTTCTAAAACCATCCAACATTTCGCGTAGCAACTGGTACTGCCTAAGTGGGATTTCGCATAACGTGAGTAATGTTTGAAAACAAGTCTTTCAAGCAGACGGCACGGAAGACTCCACTTTTGTCGTGTCGTTACTGGCGGGGTGCCGGGGCTCCCTATCTCTGTGCTCTGCGGCCGACGGAAAAAGTGGAGAGAGAAGGGTCTTTGCGTAGCGGCGACGACAAGGGACGGGGTCGAAATCTCTGCAAGGTCTCGCCCGTAAAGCTATTGCTTTAATAACGCAGTCAGACCTCATTTTCTCATTGGAAACTGCATTCGGAAGTTTGCTCAACATCCAAACCGAGGGTTCGAACGCCGCCTCTTTCAGGCACGGGTGGAGCGCAAGCTGGCCTGGCACCGTGAGCGGTACCAGGTGCACCGGGCGGAGCGGCCTGCCCCGTGGGTGCCCACGCAGAAGATGCCGCGCCTACTCACGAGCAGCCCCTGGGCGTGCCGGCAGCTGCTGCGCAAGGCCCAGCTTCTGGGCATCTCCCAGCAGAGCCACCTGGCTGCCGAGAGCATGGTGGACGTGCGCCGCAAGTGGCACGTGCCCCCGCTTTCAGCCTGGAGTTTGTGAGCTACTACCTCGGTGGGTTCCCTTGACCCGGCGTGCAGCCTGCAAAGGGGGATGCTTTCCGAGATTTAATCGATCTGGCCGAGTGCTCCTTGGCATTCGAAAACCTACTTGCATCCGGCTTCACTCTTTTTTCCGTTATCGTGCGGTACAACCCACAAGTGGAACTCGGAACTACTCGAGTAAGATTTGAGACACAACCAAAGGGTCGCTGTTTGGCAGAACTTAGGTTGGACTACAGGCCAGACAGATTTTTCCTCTTGGGGTGGGTGGAGGGCTTAGCTTGTATTTTTGTCTGAAAGCCCAGTGAGCCCCTAAACTGATCTCTTAAGGGGTACTCCGGATTTCTTCATAGTCCCCGATTTGCCTGAAAATTTGCTAAACACACCAACAAACATCACTGAAATAGTAACCCAACTATTGGGTAAAATTTTTTTTTTTTTTTTCTCGAAGTTATTGAATTTACAATTTTGGTCCTCATCGTGCTTTTCAAAGTGAAAGTGTACTGGCAACGATGAAAAAGTGACGCAGCGGAAGGCTGGGCTTCACTCTTTAGACTGTACGCTTTTTCCACCCGATTACAAGCTGTTTTATGGTGTCAAATAAATGCTTTGGAAGCTCGCTCCAGCATCCGTGAAGCAGCATGGAACAAATGCTCCGCATGGTACACTTTTAGACTGCCCGCTCGACCTGCAAGCCTGCCTTCCCTTGATGTCGCGCACTGAGAAGCGCAGGTATATTTGAATGTTGGTTTTGGCATCATTTTCACTTGCCGATTTCACAATAACTATTCTGAATTTTGCGATACTAAATGGCATACTGGAAAGGGTAAAAGCCGGTGATTACGAAACTATAGTTAATTGGGGTAGTTAAAAAAATCGCCGGAGTACCGCACTAAAGCCTGCATCACTCTTGACTGTACATTTGGTTCCTTGGGCCAGAAAGTTGATGGAAGCACCTTCATACTATTTTTGTGCCAGAGTTGAATAAGTCTATGGTAAACGGCAGGGTGCCTAGCAAACCCGTAAGCATCGCATAGTGGACACAGCTTTATTGAAAGTGAAGCCTGCTTGCCGTAAAATCTCGTAAGAATGCCCATTTAATATGAAGACATAAATGGTAAAAAACATGGGGTGAACGATCTTTAAAGATGTGACAGCATTATTTCATCACAAAATTTAGATAAACACAGACGTGAAACGAGAACTGATGCCGCATATGCAGCAGATTCGCGCTTCACTGTGCTATAAACAAGCGAGAACCCGCTACAAACACAGGTGTCACGGGAACTGATATTGCGCGTGCAGATAGCAGATAGCGACAAAAGCGCGGGAACCTGCACTGCACTTGCATGTCATGGATACGCCAGATTGTAAACGGAGCAGGTTTACGTTGCACAGTGCAATAAACATGCAAGAAACTGCTACCAACTCGTGTATCATGGGAACCAATATTAGGCGCATAAATTGTGAACAAAAAAGACGCAGAAGTGAGCTACGGGATTGCATGTCACGAGAACGGATACCGCAAATCGTAGATGCAGCAGATTCGTGTGTCACGGTGCAATAAAAATGAGAAAACTCGCTGTGAACATGCTTGTCACGCGTGCTCTGCAGTATTGTAGATTGCGCGTTTGATGTGATTCCTGTCAGACATTGCGCGATAGATATCCGGTGGGAATTAGGGGAGTGAGCAATGCTTCGGCATTTGTATATTACGGATATTTGGCCCAAAAAACGTGATGGGCAATCTCTCAGGGGCAAGCATTCATACGGGATTTTACAGTAGTCGAATCCACCGCCTCGATGAAGCAGCATGTAACCTAATCTGCGCGAGTACTTGGGTGCTAAATGAGTTTCAGTATTGATTATATGTGATTTTCAAGTTGTCTTTGCTTACTAGATTCTGTGCTCTATAAATTCAATTATTGTTTAGTGTCCTTTTTTTTTGTTTGTAAAAGTCCGATTCAGTGGCATGATCGATGTCAGTTTCCATTTCTGTTAACATGCCTTTGTTTCTTCACACCATGCCATATAATCTTTAAGCTTCTACGATCAGATTTCAGTCAGTTTTTACATTTAAAGAGTTGTTGCAGTTGTACCCAGTCCACCTTTTTCCGGCTTGCCAGTTTGAGAATACACAGCGGATATGTTGCCAGGCCAGATTAGGCTGGGTGGAAAACAAGGTTGCCCTTTTGCTTGACGTGAGTGATTGCATGTGATTCCCAATATTGCTTGGAAGATGTCAAAGCACTGTTTTGCATTCGGATGTCAGAAATGACACCCGGCCAGGGGAAGAAAAATATTTTTCAGTTTCCTTCAAAGACTTCGACCCTGATTGAAGTGCGGCTTGGGTTTGTGCGGTGAATAAAGTTGACCCGTCAGACTTGGCTAAGGCTTGGGAGGCAAACAATCATTCCCAATTATGCGGAGCTCACTTCGTCACAGATCAGTCGCTTTAATCACACGACAGAAAAGCACGTTAGAAAGTTGCGTAATTTTTACATTGCAAGAAAACCTTTGCTAGACAAACATCACCCAAACTTTGTGCCAGCTGTGTTCTCTCACAAGAAATGGGGATTATCCCTCAGTCGTTACGAGGGATGAAAAAATCACACTTCTACAAAAGATATGCCACATTTTGTTTTGCGATAGGCCTGCGAACTGCAATGGTTTCTGAACCCAGCCGTTTCATTGAAACGAGAATGAGATGTCCTCGTCCTCGGTCGGCCCTCCTCAGTTGACACCAAAAAGTAGCAGAGCCACAGAAACTAGCTGGAAAGCCGACGTGCTGGAGAACAAACCTAGTAACATGCGGAAATCAAGTTTAATGGCGCCCTTGTTTTTCACCCAAGAAACGCTCGAACCCAGTCACAACCAAGTTCCACTCTTCGCCAATGTGGAGAAAGCGTGTCACTCGGCTAGGCCACGAAGTTTGGGGTATGCTCTGTGGATGTCGAAGCCCAAACTGAAAGAGAAAGGATGATTGAAGTGCAAGAACAAGTACAAACTGTCGAGATTGGACGCTGGGTAGCAGGCATGGGGCAACATCCTACCATTCGCCTGTGCGCATCTTTGATTGAAGACTGAGATCACCCCCGACTTTCTGCGGAAACACAGTGAGGAGTCGACTACTTACCAACACCCGTGGCAGTGCCCTGAGCACCCAATCTTACCGAAGCAAGTAGAGCACAGCAGGATGAGTTGGAGATGCAGAGTTTGCAAAAATAAAAAGAAGAGATTATTCCCCACTTGCTGCTGTTCTGCATGGTGCTGCTACCAGCACCACTTGTCAACTCTTGCATTGAGCAGGCACTTTATTCCACCAATGAGCAGAGCCATGTAGCCCTCTCTAAGCGGAGACTCGAAGCCTGGTGGAAGTTTAGCCGACGAGAACACTATGCGAGACTAAGAAAGTAGGCCTTGTTTGGCCAGTGGTGCAAGATGATTCAATGGGGCCTATGGAATTCTTTGGTATGATTGTTCTTGCTTTAATGACAATTTGTGGACAAGATGGTTGGACTCGCGTATGTAGCCAACCTCTTCCCTTTTGTTTAATTTGTTTTTGTTTTTGGCGAGATTGCGCTGCATATAGACATACATGCAGACAGAGGATGGATTTTGTGTACATGTGCTCTCCATCCAATGCCTACCAACCTTTTCAGTGTGCATGGGTGTGTGTCCCAATCAGTGTCATAAACTAGTTTTGTTAGCATGAGATAACTGTCTTGTTCATTACTTTTGGTTTATTGGTGGGCAAGTGTGATATTTGTAGTAGAAGTTTCAGTTTCAATGCAGGCTCTCACTGTAGCTTTAGTCTTGTTCATAAATGACTAAATTTATTAATATAATTAGTGCTGTGTCTGATGAACAAGGCCTACCTTTTCCGTAAGGCACAAGTACAATAAACAATCATTACTAGCTAAGAAATCATGACTTCTCACCCAGCAATGCTATCTGTGACACAACACTGATCATGACATTTCAGGCGCTCATAATGAAATTGTCACGAACTTTCTAGAACGTGGACGAAGGGGGCCGAAGCACCCGCCGAGAGAGAGACGACTTGCAGCCTGGTTGAGGGTGGACGATGACTGACCGGGCAGCGCGAGCTCCCCGGCGTTTATTATCGCGGTGACCAATGTTGCCCGCCGAGGCTGGCGGCCATCGGCGGGTGGACTGGAGGGGGCGCTACCTACTGGTGACATCCCTCCCCCCAGTTTGTTTTCTACAAAAACAAAATACATAAACAACCTAGGCACACGGCCGACACCAACTCGGCGTCTGGTCGTGCCGAGTCCTGGCCGGTCGACGGCGATGGCTACCCCGGCGAGTAGCGGTCAGGTGGCCTTCGCTGCCGCGTACTCCGCCTGGTCGCTGGTGTCGACGGGCCGGGTGTGGCAACGCCGGGCGCTGCCTGGACCGGTCGCGCTCCACCCAGTGGAGCCGCAGGGACCGGATTCGTGAGTGGCACCGGTCCCACTGGTGCCACAGGACTGGCGACTCTTGTCGCCTCCGAGGTGGGTGGCGCTCCACTGGCCGAGACTGGTGCTGTCGTTGGTCCCCCTGCTGGCTGCTCTCCCGAAGTGACGGCCGAGGGTACAAGCCCGGTCCCGAGGCGAGGCCTGACATGGTCGGCGTGCCGGTGCCAGGTGGTCCCGTCGGGCATGCGGACGAGCAGCGACGAGGCGCTCGCTGGCGATACCACATGTCCGGCAGACCAGGGTGGGCCAGGACGGAAGTTCCTGGCGTAGACCGACGCTCCCGGCTCCGGCAAAGGCCCGGGACGGCACCCTCGGTCAGCAGCCAGCTTCTGCTTCAGCTGCTTCAGGAGCGCAGTGGACCGGAGGTCTGGATGCAAGACGTCCAGGGGTGTCTTGACCATCCGGCCCAGCAGAAGCTCGCAGGGGGCACGGCCAGTGACGTCGTGGGGTGTGGTCCGGTACTGGAACAGTACCCGGGCCACCTGCGTCCGGAAATCCCCGGGCTGGCTCTTCTTGAGCTTGTCCTTGATGGTCTGTACCACCCGCTCGGCTGCACCATTGGAAGCGGGGTGGTACGGCGGAACCAGCATCCGGCGGATCCCGTTCTTCTGCAGCCACTCCAGGTACTCGGCGCTGGCGAAAGCGGGACCATTGTCGGACACAATAATGTCCGGCAATCCCTGCGCCGCGAAGACTTGCCGCAGCGCCGCAATGGTCGCGCTCGCCGACGGAGTGGTGACTGGCAGTGCCTCCACCCACTTCGAGAAGGCGTCCACTACCACCAGGAAGTAGTGGCCCTTGAAGGGTCCCGCATAGTCCACGTGCAAGCGGGACCAGGGCCTCTGTGGGAACGGCCAGGGGGTGATCTCCACATGACGCGAGGCTCGCTGGTTCTCCTGGCAGACCTGGCAGCCTTGCACCTGGTGAGCGATGTCCTGGTCCAGGCCAGGCCACCACACGTGCGACCGTGCCACCATCTTGGTCTTCTCCACGCCAGGATGCCCCGCGTGCAGCAACTCCAGGACCTTGGCCCGGAGACTTTGTGGAATCACCACCCTGGAACCCCACAGCAGGCAGCCCTGCTCCAAGCTCAGCTCGGTGGTCTTGTGGCTGTAGGCCTGGTGACGCAGCTCCTCCCCTCGGGATACCGCCTTGACCACCTGAGACAGGACCGGGTCCCGGCTGGTCGCCTGCGCCACCGCAGTCCTGGTGAGCACCCCCGGGTAGGCCCGCTCCAGCAGGAACACGTCAGCTGGCTCTGGAACGGCAGCAGGCACCTCCGGCAGGGGCAGGCGGCTCAGGGCGTCGGCAGGTCCCAGGTCCTTCCCAGGGCGGTAGACCAGCTTGTAGCGGTAGGCAGCCAGCGTCAAGGCCCAGCGAACCACACGAGGCGAGGCTTGCACTGGAACCGCCTTGTCAGGTCCCAGCAGCCCCAGCAGCGGCTTGTGGTCCGTGACCGCCTCGAATTGCCGGCCCCACAGGTACTGGTGGAAGCGCCCGACCCCGAACATGAGCGCCAGGCCTTCCTTGTCGAGCTGGCTGTAGCGTTGCTCCGCCGCATGAAGCCGACGAGAAGCAAACGCCACAGGGTGTTCCTGACCATCCTGACCCCGGTGCGACAGGACGGCTCCTACCCCGTACGGCGACGCATCCACGGTGAGGACTACAGGCTTGGCCGGATCGAAGTGCACCAGCACTGGAGCCTTGATGACCAGCTCCTTGCTGCGCTGGAAGGCCAAGTCCTGCTCCTTCTTCCAGGCCCACTGCTGACCATCGCGAAGCAGACGATGCAGCGGCTCTAGATGCGTCGACAGGTTGGGCAGGAACCTCCTGTAGAAGTTGATGAGGCCGAGGTAGCTCTGAAGCTCCTTCTTGCTCTTGGGCTTCGGCGCCTTGAGCACGGCCTCAATCTTGCGGGGTGCCGGGGCCAGGCCAGCCTGGGAGATGATGTGTCCCAGGTACTCCACGCTGGGGGTCAGGAACACGCACTTGTCCAGCCTCAGCTTGAGACCGGCGTCCTGCAGTCGTGTCAGGACCTTGCGCAGGTTCTGCAGGTGGTCCCCGTCGTCGGTACCGGTCACCAGGATGTCGTCCAAGTACACCGCCACGTGCCTCATGCCCCTGAAGAGGTTGTCCATCTCCCTCTGGAAGATGGCTGGGGCTGAGGCCACGCCGAACGGTAGGCGCGTGTACTGGAAGAGTCCCATGGTCGTCGAAATGGTGACATACTTCCGGGCGGCATCCTGGAGCACCAGCTGCTGGTAGGCATCTCGAAGGTCGAGCTTGGAGAACTTCTGTCCCCCGGACAGAGCCGACCAGAGATCTTCGATCCTAGGCAGCGGGTACTTCTCGACGGTAGCGACGGGGTTGATGGTGACCTTGAAGTCCCCGCAGATCCTGACGCGGCCGTCTCGCTTGAGGACTGGAACAATCGGTGCGGCCCACTCGGAGGTCTTGACGGGCACCAGGATACCCTCTCGCTGCAGCCGTTGCAGCTCCTGGGTGACCCCGTCCTTGAGGGCGAACGGCAGCGGACGCGGCTTGAAGAACCGAGGCCGGGCTCCCTCGGGTACGTGGATGCCGACCGTCGTGCCGGCGAAGGTGCCCACCCCCGGCTGGAACAGGGACTGGAAGTCGGTCAGGAGGCTCGGGACGTCTTTCACCACGTGCAGCGCAGCTTCCTGGTACTCCGGCAGCCGAACACCCAGCGAGTGAATCCAGTTCCGGCCCAGCAGCGTCGGCGACGACCCCTTGGTTAGATAAAGGGGAAGGATTGCCTCCCTGTCGCCAAGGCGAACGCTGACTTGGGCCCGACCCTGGACCTGGGAAAGCTGCCCGGTGTAGCTGCGCAGCATGACGTCCGACGCCTCGATGGACACGCCGGGGAAGGTCCGCTTGAACAGCTTCCCGGCCATGACCGACACGCTGGCCCCTGTGTCCAGCTCCATGGTGATGGGGTGCCCGCAGATTTCGACAGACACCAAGTAAGGTGGCACAGACGATGGAGGCTTATTCGTCTGCCACACGTCGAAAATCTGCGGGTCCTCGGCCACGACGTGGAGTCTCGTTGAGGAGGGACCCGGTCCTGGCGCCGCTCGTCCCCGCCGCGTTCTCTTGCGACGGCCACCCTGGCCGCGGGCTTGGCTGGAACCCGGGCTTGAACCAGGCTGCTGCTGCCGCTGCTCCTGCTGCTGGCCGCCGCTCGTCCTCCCCCTCGGCAGACACGTGCGAGGTGCCCAGTTCTCCCGCACGTGAAGCACTGTGCTTGGACGAACTGGCACTGTGAGGGGAGTGGGCAGCACCGCAGCGGCTGCAGGCACCGCTCCGTGTCGCCATCTTGTTCACCGCCGCTTCCGCCGACGGTGAGCCGGCCGCACCCGCAATCTCGCTGGCGTCCTTTGCTGCTGCCTACCAACTGGTGCGCTACCAACTGCTGCGCTACCAACTGGTGACAGAAATGCACTCTACATGTTCAGAAGAAAAGGAACATTTTCTTGGCCATGTCATTTATACATTAGTCGTCTGTTGCAGATTGTAATAATTTGCCATATGTATGCCCTGCTGGCAAAGAGGCGGGCTTATTCATAAACAACCCAGGCAAAAATCAGTCCACTTCTAACTGGATTATGGAACTGGAAATGAGGCGGTCCAGCTGGACCCAGCTGGAATCCAGCTGGACCACCTCATTTCCAGTTCCATAATCCAGCTGGAAGTGGACTGATTTTCGCCTGGGAATATGTGCAATTTGTGTGGAAATTTATTTTTAGGGCATTCCCTCTTACCTCTATTTCGAGGAGCACTCACAATCTCCAGCTTTCTCCGTTTACCACCATCAATTTAACTTGAGACTGGGGCAGAAAGAGAAAAACATTTTTACAGTGGTAGAAAAAGAAACAGACATACATTGTCTCTATTTCTAATATATAAAGATCAGGTTAAATTCATTATGGTAAACTTCCACCAGCTTGCCTGTGTACTGATTGTTTTTTTCGTTTCTCCGTTTGTCACTGTTACACAGACCGCGGCAATCGAGTTCTGACAATGCGTCGCCACTTGGACGAGTTGCTGCAGCAGAACACCGAACTTCAGGAACAGGAGCAACTGCTGCGGCAGAAGTATGACCAGGTGAGGAAATAACGACCATCGCTGGTGTATGGCTCGCTGATGAGGCAGAAACTCAGATGCTGTTTCGACGTGCAGGCCATCATTCAGCTGGACGAGCTCAAGAAGGAGAATACTCGCATGCACGACTGTGGCACAGAACTCTGGAAAATACTCTGCGACCTCGCAAACAAGGTGACTTTGTACCCCCTCCGTTGAGCAACAGTTTAAATGCAGAATGCGTTTTAAAGGGGCACTGACACCCCAAAGGTCATTTCTTTTTTCTTTTTATTTTGTTTAAAACGATGCAAGTTGTAGTCACAAACATGCAAAAAAATACCACAACAAACAATATATATATATATACATCCCTGCACGCGCGCCTTTTTATTATTGCCGCTTTTCTCACATCCTCGCTGCTGCTTATTTGTGATCTAATCGAATTTGAAATTTAGAAGCTTTGTAAGCGACATTTCTATAATATTTAATAATGGCGTTCATAAAATATGTTTTTTAACGCAACTGCGAATGCACCACGGCCCTTCTTTTTGAAATACCGAAAATCGAAGTCCAGACTGATGTCATTTCCGGCCTTTTATCCTCTCTTGGAAAACATGGCAGTGCTCGGCACATGCACTGAGGATGATCGGTGAGTCGGGGAATTGGACGAAGTTCTCTTCCTTAAATGCCCGACAGCCTCTCAGACTTAGAAAAGGAAATCGTCAAATGGTCAGAACCACTGGGTTTGGTGTCTGTCTGTGTACCGTAGTTTCACACCTGACTCCGCCAGGGCAGCCTTTCATGCAGAACCGGCGCAACATGGCCCCTCACGTCGCTCACAAAAGTCCACTGCGCATTTTCTTCGACCTCGCACCGTTTCAAAGAATTTGAGATTGCTGAAAGCATTCTACAAGAACTTCAAACTCGAAAGTGGAGCGTCGTCTGCAGGCGGCACGCACGGAGAAGAGCGGTTGATCGCAAGGCACAAGCGAACACGACACTTCTGGTCAGGACGGTTCGGAGGCGTGAGAGAAACTTGAGTTGCAGGACAACTGAATCCTTGGGGTCACTGCTCTGACGCAGATTGTGCGGGAACTTCAAATTCGGCTTTGGGAAATTCGTTTTTTACTTCGCAAATACTGACTTCCCAAGTTTAGAACTTTTAGGGTAATGTCCTGGCATTGATTTCATTCGTTTCGGATAATAAAAAAAATCATTTTGACCTGTCAATGTTTCTTTAAGGCTGGCTTCTAGGTCTGTAGCGTCACGAAAGGTTGTAACAAAAAAAAACATGATAACGAGGCTGGGTTTCCTTCAAAAATCACTTTGTCTCTTGGTGGGAATCGAACTGATGAACTCTCAGTTGGTAGTCCACTGCTCTGCCTCTGCACTACAGCACTGCTAGGAAATGTATTTTTCTGCCTACTACATGGGTACTCGTGTGGCCGCGAAAAAAATGTTGCACCGTTGTCGGGGGCCATCACATGCCACGTGTCGCGAGCCGCAAGAGCTGATCAGCCACGATTGCTTCTCACTACGCTATGACGACTAGGAAGGAGACGGGTTACGAATGTCTTGACACTTGCTGCAAGGGAAGGAAGGAGAAGTTCATGAAGATGAAGTGGAAGACAAAGAACAATAGAAGAAATTTCTATGAGACTATAGAGAAGAGCAGCAAATGTTTTGGAGTTGCTTGTGGAACGGTTGTTCTGAACTAAAGTCCAAAAAAGTACCTTGAACCGAAACTCGAAAGGAAACGCGCTCTTTTGAAACCAACTCGGTTTCTCTCTCTAGGGTGACTGAAAGCATGCGAAAAAGCAGCAACTCCTTGTCTTAAAAAAAAAAAGGCTCGAGGTACACTTAAGCACTTCTTACGAGTTGTGAATGCTAAAGCATGCGTGCCGTTCTTCCGCTCCCGTGTTTCGTTTACGGCATATTTGCGTCGGCCGTGCGAGCGCTCTCCCAGCTCTCCTTGCAGCTCTGACCTTAGACGCTTCGTGTTACAAGCGCGCTCGTGGCACGGACCTGCAATGCCATGGGGCAGCGGTCGTTGAAACTGACGCGCGCAGCGGCCAATGGGAGCCTCGTCGACGCGCGCCAGCCAATGGGATTGAAGGCGAAATTCATCAGCTTTACTCTGCTCCTTTGGAATCGGGGTAACTACCTAGGTGCCGTTGTCTAGCCTTTTCGCCTAGTTTCATAGCTGGGAGCTGGCTTCACCTAGAGGAAGGATTTAAGGTGCTGTTTGGCACAGTTTCAAAGCTGATGATGTTGGCTCGCTCCATAAAAAAAATTTTTGTGTGTGTGTTTAGACGAAGAGGTTAGGAGCTGCTGCTGTTCCGCGTGCTTTCAGTCATTTTTGAAGAAACCGAGTTGGTTTCGATACATCGAGTTTCCTTTCGAGTTTTGGTTGGACCTGCTTTTCAAACTTTAATCCTCACCCAACCAGGCAGACTTCTGCTGAATATGTTTACTTTGTTCTGAGCTGTTTGATCGGGAAATAGTCGAATTTTTTTCGTGAAGTGTGCATTTATCTTTAGGTCTTACTTTGTGACTTTTGTGCATTTGTTTCGTCCTCTGTAGTAGGTGCATGGAGAGGAAAGGCTCAAAATGTTTTATGTTTTTCTTTCCAGAAACTTCCTTTGCCAGGAGTTTTAGAAGCTAGAAAACTGCCAGTCAAGCCAGCCAGCAGAACAAACCGTCGTGCCGATTCTGGGACTTCGTTTCTTTTTGAGTAAGAAATCTTTGACAAAGAAGTAAAGAACAGAAACGTGTGACTCAAACAGTGCAAACTCAAAGGCTGATGAGAGCAATGCCAATCATACATTTTCTGGAACTAATATGGTTTGTGTGAGCTTGGCTTGTGCGCTTTTGTGTAAACTCATGCTTTGCCAATTTAGGGTACAGTATGAAATAGCTTCTTTTTTTTTTTAAGTCTGGTTTACACTCTTTTAATTGTGTAGCCAAGTGGTATTGTATTTTGTATTCACCCAAACTAAAGACTAACCTTTTCGTTTTATTCTTACTTTTTGCACGTCCGAGTCACTCCTGTACTTCCACAGTACTAATTCCCCACACCAGCATAGTGCATATTGTAAAGTTCGGTTGTGCGACATGCTTGCGGTGCAGGTGTGGTGTCTGCAAGAGATCTCAAGACCAGCATCAGCTTGCCAAATGCGACAACTGCCAGCTACACTACCACCTCTACTGCCTTGATCCGCCCCTGACTAGGATGCCCAAGAAAACCAAGTCAATGGGATGGTGAGTCGTTGGCCCTACTTTCATAGCACAAACCTTTGCACCTTGAACATGAACTGTTTACGAGGTACCATCCATTGGAATCGGAAAGTAAGCAAACATAGGTGTACTGCTGAAAGCTTGGTGGACTTTAAGAGTTTGTCTTTGCCTGAGTCTGGAGACCTTACACATCAAAAGACTTTCACTAAATAAAACATACCTTGATACTTTGCACAAGGACGATTGATGCAGAATTCATTGCATGTTTGTGTCGACTTGTGTTGATCTGTTTTGCCTATTTTGCCCACTCGGCTTTCGGAATAGTTTGTTGGGGGTGCCGAAAGAAATCCAGAATGTAATCTGCGTCACTCGGCTTTATGAAGAGTGTCAAGAAAAGCTTGAATTTTCGCAACTTTCCTACGATGAGCCTGAAGCGGCGTGATCTCCTTTGTTATCGGTGACTCTGGGTGACATGGTCATGTGGCTCTGTCACTGCTTTGCATGGTCACATGGTTGGTAGGACTTTGGGTAACGTCGTCATGTTACCATGTTGCGTCATGGGCCATGTGAAATGACTAAACATAAAATGATGTCAGTTAACACCTCAGCATCACATCACATGATTGTAGCTCACGTGATAACATAACTTATACACTGACGTGCGGGGATTGACGTTGCTAAGCTGTGGCGGCGCTGAGATCGCGCCGGATTGGCCAGGCGGGCAAGGTGTGGGCAAACAGCGGGCGCTTTGCACGTTCGACGCAGCATTTCAGCCTGCCGCAAAGCTACTGGGCTGTTGGTTGTGCCGAAAGGTACTGCGAAAGTAGTGGAATAAGCTTCCACAAGTTCCTTGCAGACGCTAACAGACGCAATAAGTAAATAACCTGCATGGATTAAAAAAAATTGTCAGTTTCACACGGACGATTGCTTGTGCGGTAAGCCTTCATTGAAGGTAAGTGCGTAGCTTCCACTGCAGTTGTTGTTCCCAGCACTGAGGCACTCCTATGCGTAGGGAAACCTTCATCTGATTCAGACCACCCGGACTTCGTTCCTTCGGTGTTTGCACACAAGTTGCCGCCACGAGTTCCTCGGTTGCTTGCTAGACCCAGGCGTCGTAAGGTGTAGCAGCCGCCCACTTCAAAGGCATCACCTTGGTGCGGACGATGCACAATATGGCGCCTTAAGGGGTACTGAATCGAAACATAAAATGTACCTCTCACGTTCAGAAATACGTTAAACATGATCAGCTCTATCTGCCAGTGACAATCGCACGCTGGTATTTCACACGAATGGCTGTATTTTTCGTTCTAAATGTTTGATTCTGGCGAGCGCTTCAAAAATGGCCATTGAAGAACGCAGTGCGTCACGGAATATCCGTCGCACCCACGACTTTCCCGTGACGTCATTGGCCTCTCTGTGGCCAAGCGTACCATAGTTATGAGCATTGATTTTTGGTGGCTTCAAAGCGTTATTACCTTGCTTGGTCAGAGTGCCCAAGGCCTGTAACATATCACAGGGAGATTGTGGAGCTGGCTGAGTCGTGCGTGCTATGACAACACATTGTGCGTCGTCTGCTTTGCGACTTCGCCAATATGGCGACGGCGGTCTCGGGTGCGAGCTCGCTGCTCTTTGAACGGGACGACGTCGATGCGATGCGGCTAAAGTACCTCTGTTACCCTGCATGAGGCGAGATGCTGGTAGATTTCCTGCTTCATGTTGTCTAAGGTGACGGCAGGATTATGTGTGATATTGGTAGGACGAGGCAATTTCTGCTTACCTGATTTACCACCGACTGATCACAACAGCCAGGCTCTGCGAGGGCGCCAACTTCACAGATAAATAAATATTGATTTGAAAGCACCATACCAGTTGGCATCCTTCATTTATTAAAGCGAGCAGGGGAGCAGGCCGAGTCCGGTGAGGAAGCACGGCGGTGGCATCACTCGATTACTTCACGCAACAAATCGCATCGATAGTGGTGTGACTGCAGCATTATGGTGCCACCTCGAAGAAACGCGTACACCACAACGATTTTGCGACATTCCTTGTCACAAGGCGACCACTAAGTGAACGAAGGGAAGGCATCGGCGCAGAGGAAGCTTGCGCTGGTCTATATGGGACGAGATTTTCTAAGCGAAGGCACAGAGCACAAAGAACACGACTATACAATTCTCGCATCATCACACAAAGACTAACACAAACAAACGCTCGCATCGCCACGATTTTGCAACGTGACTTGTCTCAATGATGAACACTAAACGTCGTCGCCGTCGAAGGCCGATGCCGTCACGACATTCCATTGAAGCTTCATAACCGATGACCAGGTGGTTTTTGGTTCTTGTTTCAGTTTAAATTATGTTTTCTTCCATTTTTAAACGAAATATTGGTGTTTCTGAGGTTCTCCTGCTACCTAAATCATGTTGAAGCAAAAGAATGAGCTCCAGAATTTGGTTTCCATACCCTTTTAAGGCATCCAGAGCTTGCAGTCTTGCACTAAGCTTGTGGCATAAAAAAGTGCAGTTAAATTTCTGACACAAACGACTCCCGATATATGCGCACGTATAGCGCTCAACAAGTTCTTACCAGACTCAAAGTAGTGGTAGGCCCCAAAAGACTTCTACGCTTGCACCGTGTCGGCCATAAATTAGCTTGGCCAAAAAACCAGGCAGACGGCAACGTGTGCCATCGAGGTTGATGGCAGCAACTTGGCCAATTTGGCGCCTCAGCACCAGCACCCCTTGCTCATGGCATAGGGATCCTCGAAGGCAATGCGGTCAATGCACAGTTTCTTGCCGTATCGCTGCTGCTCGGGCTGTGGCAGCGAGCGCCAATATTCAGACATAACAAATAACCGAATACGACACAGAGAAATAAGTAGAAACGCCGCTTCAGCTTTGTTTAGCGAGCTTACAGCCCAAGTCGCAATGGGGAAAACGTGGTGAGAGCGGCCACTCTTGCCCACACCCCTCCTGCACATGTGCCGCTCTCCTGTCGTGCTTGTAAACATAGCTTGCCACGCATCGGTGTACAGTCTAAGCTCGTTATAACAGACCTTGATTTTGACCAAGATTTCGGTCTGTTGTAGAAGGAGTACGCTGTATGCAAATATGAAGTTGAGTCAATGGTATGTAGAGGAAAATCAACCGAACTTAACCTATCTGTATGTTATATCCAAATGTATCTTGTAACCAGGTCTGTTGTAATGACCTTAGACTGTATAGTGATTACATGATAATGTGACATCTCATGACCCCTCCCAACATTGGGTCAACAACTTTTTGCTTCAACACGAATACTTAGCAGCTGTAATGATGCTTATCTAAACCATTTCGTTTACTGAATGCTGGCTCAGGAACCACCCTGTCACAAAGGCAGCTTGTCCGCAGCAGTGTTAAGCCAGGGGCTTCATGTGCCCTACATCCTTCTTTTTTGCAGGCAGTGTAGTGAATGCAACAAGAACTCTGATGAAGACAAGGAGAGGCATTGCGACCCCAACGCTCCGCGCAGACTCCGTGACCAGCCTCGGGGTACCATGCGGTACGAGGACTGCCCGTACCGGGACGACTTCCGCAGGGTGGGTATCTCTCTTCATGCTATCTTTGTCATGCAACTCTCCTGATGCAACTTTTATTGTGCAACTTTCATTGTGCAACTTTTGTAATGCACTTTTATCATGCAACTTTCATTGTGCAACATTTGCCTGCAACTGTTTCCTGTGGCCATTTTGGCCTGCTTGCTGTCCTGCAAGAAAAATCATCCTTTTTTGGGGGTTTTATTTTAATTTATGATGGAACAGCTCGGTGAAGGCATTCTTCAAGATTACAAGAAATTAAATTTTAAAGGATTTGTTTGAAGTACTGCTTTGCTGAAGATAAATAGTTCTGAGGGTGCAAATAGGTTAGATACCTGTAATGTATCTTTGTCAAATGGATCAGTTCCATTATTCTTTGAGGTTAAATACAGATGTGCTCTTATCTCAACGTCGCTTCCTATCCTTTCGGTTCTACTAAAAGCTGCTATTTTATCAAAATTGCTTTGTAATGTCACTATTTAAGGATGTCTGTGTAGTAGTAGTAGTATTATCTTAACTTTTTTGGAATAATAACTCCAAGTGTAAAGTTTTACATTTTTTATTTGATCCCAATTAAGGGTGTTATTTATTAATGAAAAAAATATAAGCAATAGCAAACGACCACACAAAGCGTGCTGTGGTTGACAGCGGTAGCTGCTGCACTGTGAAAAGGTATGTGGAAGGAGGTTTGCCTTTCAGCCAGTGTGCCGTACAATGTTTGCTATAGGTTCATTGCTTTCAGTGAACTTGATTTAGGAGACGTATGCTTTGGTGAAATGATTGTGCGAGATATTGCATGCATTGGAGAAGGACACAGAGACATGCTTTTTGGGGGGGGCTAAAAGCTCTTTCAGAACGGAGGCACCCATGATCACGCCTGCGGTTGAAGAAGTGAAAGTATGTACACAAGCTGTCCTGTAGAGGCGCAGAAAGTGCACGAGAATGAAACCTGGGCAGCGGCAGTGGGGAGCGAGGGAGCGCATCCGCGCAGCACAGCCACCAAGGGTATCTCTGCAACGGCGGCTGCCAGAGAGGGGGTAGGGGGTAGGAGAGAGCGTCGCCAGAGCTAGAGCAGCGGCGGCCTAAAGGGGGAAACAAAAGGGGAGTGAGACCTGTCCGTGTGTGAGAAACGACGGGAGAGAGTGAACAGTGCTTCTACTGTAGAGTAGGGTTTTGCGTTCGTACATAAGCATTTCTTGGCGGGGAGAGGGCACTAACAGCTACTGCTAAAAACTGTTGCGTGTTTCATAGGTTGTGAATGACAAGGAATAATTCTAAGCGGTTTCTACTGAAAGTACGCAGATTGTTCCGTCACCTCTTTAATCTCTATCATGCAGTAGCGATTATACGACCGCACGCCGTTACAGTGCGCGTCCAGGTCGAAACAGGCAAGGGTAGGGACTGAACCCAGCACCCAGTTTGCACTGACATTCCAAGAACACAAATAGTGCTGTGGACAAGAACAAGTAGAAGTGGACGGGAGAAGTGCTATCTTTTACTAGTCTTTGTCCATACCACTACGGTATTTGTGTCCTTTCTGCATTTACTCAACTAGCCCTATAGTTCATGTTGGTGCACTGACATGCTGCTTAGCGTCGGTGGAGGGGACAGTGGAAGTGATTGTTGAGCCTGCGGTTCTTTCAGAGTGTGGGCCGGCTGAGCCAGCGGGTGCGGCAGTCCCGGCCGTCCCTTGCCCTGGCGGCCGCCCTGGTGCCAGCCGTCGCCGCTGCTCCCGCCACGGAGGATTGCCCGGTCCCTGCCACGGTCCCTGACAAAGGGAGCCGGGGGCCGGTTTGGGTCCCCGTAGCTCCCCAGCGCTCCAAAAGGAGCTTCGGGGCGAGGGCCCGGGGCAAGGGCAAGAAGCGCAAGGCCAGCACTGGGACCCCGGTTGTGGGAATGAAGACCGAGCAGGCACCGGGCCCCCAGGTGAGCAGTGCTGGCACTCTCTTGGCCAGCCCGTGCTAGAAATGTGCGGGTGAAGGGGGACGAGGCAGTGATTGTTGACAGATGCTTTAAATCGTTGTTCTTTGTGTGTTTATGCATCCCGCAAACCTTGTTTTCGTGAAATGCTAGATTGATGTTGTTTGAAGCGACTGCGGGAGAATGGAGGTGCCTGTTTCTTGAGCTTGGATGCAGGACGGGGTTCAGCTGTCTTTAGGAATATTGTGGTAGCGTCTAAAATGAAAGAAGCTATACACAAGGATAGGCAGGGCAACATGTACAAGGGTGTGACATCTGCGCCAATTGTGCCATTTTGATACAAACCCAATTTTTGCGCCTAGTTGCACCAAAAACGCGAAATCGGTCGAAATTGTGCCACACTGCGTGAAAGTAACTCAAAAACTAAAAAAAAGTTTGCGGCGGCGCTAGACTTAGCGGGAAACGAGAGCTTAGTTGGCAGCATTCAATCTCGTCGTAGTAAAGTAGATGGCACAGGTGGCGCAAGCAACCGCCGGATTTGAAGATTTCAGCTGTAGTACCCTTCTATACCTATGATACGTGGTCCTTTCCCGACTTTCCTACTACCTTCTGCTGTCATTTGTCACTGCATGCTAACAGTGCGCTGTTACGCGGTCTCGCTGTCTGGCCGCGGGATGGACGACGCACAGGCTATCAAGATGAGCAGACCTAAGTATTTCTTTCGTTTTGAGAGTAAACCTTTTCCTAAAAGTGCTATTGAGCACCTCGATTGTGTAATGGTCCATTCGTGTCCGTAATCTCGTCAGAATAGACGGCGTCGTCGCCGTAGGTACTTTCGGTTATCACACGCGAGCTTCCAGCGCGTGAGCAATCGAATGAATCGGTCACAGACCCGTATTTAGCGTGCATGTGGTGCTCATTGCTTTTCTACCAATTCACCATTTACCTTGTGACTCACTTTTGTGGGGAGTTTTTTTCTATCTGTATGTGCCTTCTACGAGCGTCCAATCAATGTCTGGTCGTAGTAGACCGTGCTTCCCTGTTCATGCTCTCAAATCACCGCTTTAAAAAGTTTTGCACTACAATTGCGCTTTGGCACCAATTCATATAAGCTTGAGGTACCTGGTGCCCACCTAACTTTGCGGCAAGCCTGTGTTTCTTGTCCTCATCTATGTGCATCAAACTCGCGCTTGCCTTTTTCGTTTTTTTTTTTATTTTGGTGCATATATTGGCGTTGATGATTTATTGGAACCAGGGTGGACAAAAATAATGATTAAAAAGAAAAATTTGATTTATGTGATTTATATCAGATTTTTTATGATTTAAATTGCTGATAAGCTGCTCTAACATTTTCTGCTCCTAATCTTCTCCAAACTGTAGACTTTTGTGCTTTGAAGTTGCTCCAGAATGCATAAACTGCTGCTCCAAAACGAGAATTTTGTGCTCCTAAGGTGCTCCAAAACCCAGATTTTTCTGCTCCAAAAATTGCTCCAAAACCTGTTTCACCTGTCTCACCCGTGCATGTACCACATTGTCCATTGTCCTGTTTTGTTTTTTGTACTATACTGGTATTGTATAGTTTCCTTCAGTTTAGACAGTGCTGTTATGTCCCAAAAGATAACCCAACCATAAAGATAGGTGACCCTCCCTTGTTTTCTGTTCAGTCTTTCCTCTTGAAGAATGCTCGCTGACTGAGAGCCCACGCCCCATAAATAGTGGTCGACGGATTCATGTGACTCATGTGATAGAGGCAATCTGCGTTTGGTGGGGGCCCCAAGTTTGTTCCAACAACTTTGGAACCTTCGCCTGGATATACAGTGCAATCCACTTATAACGATAATGAGAAAACCCGAAAATTCAATCGTTATGACTGATTATTGTTCTATCTGGACTAGACACTGAGCGTTTCTAGTCTAGGAACTGATCGTTATAAGTAGTACGTTGTTATATGTGGTATCATTATAAGTGGATTGCATTGTATACTCTCTAATAAACTAACAATCATTTGTGCTAAAAACAAAATTGATTTTGACAGTGATAGTTATTAGTGATGGGCCAAACTTTTGCCGAATCGAAAGTTCGGCGCCGAATCTTGGGATTCGGCAAAGCCGAACTTTTGTTGACCTTTTCTAGAGATTCGGCAAAGATTCGGCAAAAATACATTGTTACCAGACTCAACGTTGAAATTTAGCCTTTTCTGGCGAAAAAAGGTTTTGTGTTGTTTTTTTCTTAACTTAAATGCAACATGTAATGCATATTGACACAGTTATTACTAAATAAGGTGATATTCTACAATATAATTGTATCGGTGTCGTTTTTGTGTGTTTACTGGCAATTTTAGTGACTCCTTCCAGAAGTGGCGTGGTTGGGTTGGGTAGAACTGAGCGTGGCGCAGTCACGAATCATGGTACGAGAGTTTCAGTTTTGAGGCATTATTAGCGCAAGCCTGCATGTATGTGTACATTGTTAAAATGAGGGCAATAACGCTGCATTCTTGCTTTCTCTGAGACTCACCGTTCTGTGTGCGAAAACGAATGCAACGGTAGCTGAGCCTTCCCCAGAAGAGATAATAATATTATTGTAGATATGCATGTTTTTCGATTTGAGTCACCTGACGTCAGCTTTGCATGAAAGTGTGCGTCCCTTATTAGCAACGTCTCGTTTTTAACCTTTAAAAGGCCAGTTTCTGGTGTTAGGACACACACGAACGTTTAGGAAGATAGGGAAAGTTAGAAACGTCGGATATGCAACGTACGAGCATTATAGTTCTGTGTTTAATTTTATGTAGATACAGGAAAATAGCGAAATAAACGCTAATTAAAAAAGCAATATTATTTTGTTTTGGCACACACTACTTCTGAGCAGAAAACAGAATTGTTATATTTGCGAGGAGTGCTTTAAAGTAATTGTCGGCCATGTTTCAACTAACTTGTTGCATCAATGGATATGTCAAATGAAAATCACTTCATCCAGAATGTACCGCATCATTTGTTACTTGCGCAGTGGACTGCGTAAATTACTTGTCGATCTTCTATTCTTGAGGCAGAAGATATTGAAGAGAACCACGCTCGCTCACAAACGCAGTCACCGTGTTGCCTGCTCACTCCACACCTCGCCGTAACCACTGGTTGTACTGCGTTGCACCTCCGTGCACTGCACGACAGCACGGCGTCCATTTGCAATCCACGTCCCCGTCGCGTTCTCGCTCGTGCGCAGACATTTGACGAATTTTTGCAGAATCTTTGCCGAACTTTCCTTCAAAAGTTCGGCATTTGCCGAACTTCGCCGAATCTGAAGTTCGGCAGATTCAGTCCATCACTAATAGTTACTGCTTCTTGGACATTTTAGGAGAGAAGTGTGTCCTTTTTATTTTTGAAGGAACTGTGGCATCTGCTGCTGTTTAATCAGGGTACCTAAAATGCATATATTTGTTGGTGAGCATTCATGTCAACGCCTTGGGGCAACAAACCGAAAGAAAAGTTAGTTTATCGCCTCTTTCTGCCTGATTTGGCCTCTGGGGCGCTATCTTTCATCACATCATGTTACTTGTCATTTTGAATTTTTACTGAAACAAAAAATAGTTTTTAGGATAGTGACTTTAGCATGATCTGTTGAATTTAGCGGGGAAATTTTCCCGCTAAATGGGAAGGGAGCAGGAGAGGAGGAGGGGTACACCCTATTTTCCGTACCCTCCCCTCTTCCTCCTCAAGAGATGCGCTCTAATTTGGCACTATGGAGCATTGTAAACGTCTTCCATTTTTTATTTTTCAGTTTGACGACGCTGTACCAGGGGTCTCTGGGATCCGGATGCCTGCCAAAAGAACCCAGCCGGATCGAGAGATCAAAACCGAATGTGCCAGGTGTGGCTCACCAGGCGACAGCACAAACCTTGTCGTGTGAGTTGCCTGGAAGTCTTCGTGTTTTTTGCACGGCACATTTCATGAGGTGCAGTTACAGGGCATATAATGTTATGACAGCACAGGAGGGACGTAGAAGACGATACAGGCTGTGTCGTCTGTATCATCTTCTATGTCCCTCTTTCGCTATCGTAATGTAGACACCAACGCGCTCAATCATCCACATATATATCATTTCTTTTGGTACACCTTTTTGTGCAGTAGAGGGATGTCTGCATTCTATTTCATACCAAATCCGAGCGCAGCAGGCGCTGCGACCCGACAGAGCCAATCAAGCAGCTCTAAAAGTGCATTATCATGGTGCTCGTCGTCTTTGTGCACTTTCCTGATCCTTGCGATTAGTAAAGCTTGTCACAGCCTGAAAAGAATCTGCTTGCTTTGATTGGAGCTTCCAAATTAAATGCTGCATCCTGCCAGCTCGTGGTAGCCTCACGCAAAGCATGGACTTGCCCGTAAAGTCCCCTCGCTAGCGGGTACCTTCACCAAAAACAGTAAGGATCAGGAATGACGTGGCAATGCCTGTATCGATCTGCTGACCCTCTCCTGTTCTTATACCTTAAACTTTTATTTCTCTGTGCTGATGTCCCAAATTGATAACCTCTTTAGTTGGCAGTTATGGGGCTTTTGTACAAGGACGGGTCCATGAGCCTCCTGCTTCTTCCTATTCAATGTCGGGCAGGTGCGATGACTGCAAGAAGGGCTACCACTTCCTGTGCCTGTACCCTCCCGTGCGCAAGAGCCCCAAGGCAAGAGGATACACCTGGAACTGCGAGGAGTGCAACTCCTCGGTGAGCAGTCGGTAGTTTGCACCATCCGAAGAGCAACTTGATTGAAGCATTGGGTTGTTTTTGTCGGAAGTGCCAATGTACTAGAAGGGTCTTGTGTATTGTAAATACAGTTGACTTTCATTAATTCAAAATCTCTTAATTCAAACTTGCGGATAATTCAAACTAACGTGCAGGTCCCATCGTATGCGTCTCTATGGGAAGAAACTCCTGATAATTCAAACTTTGCTTTATTCAAACAAATTTTCGGCCCCCTCGAGTTTGAATTAATGAGAGTCGACTGTATTGTAATTCCTCCAAAGTGAAGTCAAGTGGTTTGGTTGACAAATTTTATAGTTCCCACCCAGATTTTTCTCACGGCCCTAGAGCAAAGAAGGAAATGCATACAGTCGCCGACCGATTATTCGGACTTCGCAGGGACCAAAAAAATGTCCGAATAATAGAGCAGTCCGAAAAATCTGCAGCTTGAAAAACTTGCCTTTATTACTTCCAAGTGGGCTTAAAAAAAACCGTAAATAGTGCTTTGCTTCAGGTTACGCCTCCGTTTGCGTTCGGCAACTTTCTGTTAGCTTGAGATCACTGCCTTCTTTTCTAGCGTTATGGTCGAGTACTTTCTACGCTTCTTAACGACACATCGCGGCGCAGAACAACAGATGGGGCCATGACGTCTAAGCCAGCGCTATCCGAACGAGATAACAAGCGCAAATCCACGAGCGCAAAATGGCGACTGGCGACGCGAAACGAACGGAAAAAAACAAAGCAAACAAACAAAAGGATAATGATGATGATAATGACGTCCAGCTAAATGGAAAAAAAAAGCTAGCATAGCGTCACCTAGCGGTATAGACTTGGGAGCACTCAAGTAGCGCTGCCAAACCAAGCCAATCCGTTTGCAGCCAACATAGAATTCAAAATGGCCGCTTCCCGATGGTGTTTTCCGCTTGTCGCTCGCGACGATTTTGTCCGAATAATCGAACTTTCAGACTTCAAGCTGTCCGAAACATTGGTCGTGAATATGCACTATTTCTATGGGGTAAGTCACGGTTCCGCCATTAGGTCCGAAATATTGAACAAGTCCGAATTATCGGGGTCCGAAAAAACGGTCGGCGACTGTAGTCCCAGCACACACAAACAGTCTGGGAGAGAAGACCACAATGCTGTTTTTATTGTCTTGGTGCGTTTTTTTATCGAGTGTGGCGAGAATGTGCGAGGCACGAGTAACTGCGAAATGTTTAGGCGAGGGCTTTCAGTCTCCGTTTGGTTTGGGATTGTGGCGCAACGCTCGCGATTTTTTGGCCGTTGCACATCCAGACAGCATGTGTCTGGTACCACACGGTAAGCGCTGCTCGTCGGCACAGTGCGCAAAGCGCAAACCATGCTTGTCAACTGTATGCTGACTAACTCTTTGCTCCTGTGTCCTCTGCACCCATCTTTGCAGTAGGAGCACCGCATGCACCCTAACAAAAGGCAGAGAAGAGTAAGCGTCCATGTCGATTCTGTCGCCACGATGCTGTGATTGACGTTAGCCCCGCGATGTACCTCAAGATCTCGGGAAAGCGTGTGCCAGAAACATGTTACGCGGACTGAGGATCTTATTGCTTGAAGTGGTTGATTATCATAATGCTTTTCTGAACTGTGCACTGTTATCCCGCACCTAATCTTGAACCATGCAATTGGTTCGTCTCTGGCACGCTTTGTGAAGTTGTGTTTTCTGGTTATGCGAAAAAGTGGCGGTTTTTCCGCTTACGAAAACATTGATTGAGTAAGCGGCGAAGGGGAAGGAACGTTGCGAAGCGGCTCTGCATGTACCACCGTGACAGGCATGAAGCATGAATGGATGGTGTGTTGAACGGGAAAACAAACGACTTAGTGTAATCTTCATTAGATTTTAGCGTGCCATAGATCTCTTCACAGATAGGCTTCACAGATTAGCCTAACGGTTGAAGCCTCGGGAGGGAAGGGGGTAATGTCAATGATGAGATGCACGGCAGGGCGGCCCCTCAGCTGTCCCTGCTCCGGCGCGAGCTTCCTACCTTCAATAACGCTTGGGTGCCTCGTGAGCCTCGAGCATGCATGCGCAGCCAAAGCGTGGCAGAAGGCGACGAGCGCGTGCTAAAAGCCGGGCGTGTGAAAGACACGCCCTGCCTTTCTCATTCTGCGAGTGACTGCAGTATGAGTAGGCTAAGCAAATCTCCCGAAATTCCAATGTATCCTTATATCAAATAGAACATAAATAATGTTGCATGTGGAAGTGTCTTTGTTACTTGGCATTTGTCAGCTGTTTATTAGCAGCTGTCACAACCAGGTCTCTCTGCTTGTGCATATAGTGTTTCTCCACTCAGCTCGAGCTTCGTACAAGAAACATCCTACACCTTCCACAATCGAGGACATTGACTGGGCGTCACTTTCAAGGACAGGCGTTTTGGAAGTGGTGTGCAGTGATGTCTTTGGAGCAAAAAAATAGTGATACGATGAAATAGGCCTCTTTTTATTTTTGTAAGCGGAGCGTGTTGAAACAACTGTGTCGTGTCTGCGAGTGGAGTGCGGTACAAGCTAAACTTTCCCACACATTATTTGCATGGTGGTGACATGTTACATACATATTTCGTTTAGAAAGGACACTGAAGATAAGCTTCTTTTTTTTTGTATTTATTTGAAGGATGAAGAGGACCAGAAGAAAATCCGGATTCCATAAAGCCATGTTGTATTTCTTTTCTTTTTTTTTTTCTGTGCCAGTTTTTGGTGTTTGTTTATGCTGTCACAGAAGTTGTGCATTCTTTTTATTACCACAATTAAATGTGAGTGCCTGTGATAGACCTTCTCTGTGTATGTCAATTGAATAAATATCTATAAAACATTCAGTCATGTTTTTCTAGTTCATTTTCGAAGTGATTAAGCTACGTGTGGCATATACGAGAAAAGCAAATCTGGGCATAAGTCTATCAATAAATAGGCCAGAAAGAACTTGTGGGTGAATTTTAGCTGTGTGTGTTTAGTAGTGACATAGACCTTCATCAGTGACGAATTCAAAGGAGGGGTCCGGATCTCCTGACCCCCTCTTGAATTCTGCATATGTAAAAATTTGGGGTGGGGAAATGGGGAGGATGGGGGGGGGGGGGGTTTAAGCTTATGATAAACTGACCCCCCCTCTGTGAATACCTGTGTCCGGCCTTGACTTTCATTCACCCTGCTGGCTACGGAACAGGATGTGACTGCAACTAGAGGGTGGCTCAACAATAGAAGTGCTGTCAAAACTGAGATATAAATCTATGTTACCTCACCAAGTAGAACACATTCAAAGATGCTAACCATTAGGCATGAATGTTGATTTTTAAAAGAAATGAATTGAAAGTGTCAAGTGCATCATCTGTGCCTACAATAAGTTTGTCATAGTGACCTTCATATCCTTTGTGACACTGAGCCGGGCACTTTCCCTGTTGGTGAAATCACTTTTGCCAAACAACAGAACCGCATGTCTGACTAAAGGTGAAGTATGTTCTTTTACTTTACGGGTCTTCTAAACCATTGTCAGCGACGGTGGCCTCTGCTATTCACTGAATGGTAACTAGAGATAATCGTTGAGGGCCTCGTCCCATTTATAGGACGACGAAGCACAATGACGTCGGCTATAGTGAAGGAATCCTAATTCTTCAATGAGTATTCCCAAAAAGTGCTTGTAACTTTCTAATTGGATGATGACAAGCTCTGAAGGTCTGACACTTAATTGGTCCGGTCTGGTAGCGTTACATTTGGGCAAAGACTGAGTGCTCAGCGATGTACATGGTCATTTTTGTGGTGAATAGACTGGAGTCAGAAACATGGGACAGGTGTAGATGGTTGAGCGTGTTGGTTCTTAATTTACGATAAGGGAAAGAGGGACAATTAAGACAAACAGACAAGACAGGCTTTCGTCTGTGACACTGAGCCTGTCTTGTCTGTTTGTCTTAATTGTCCCTCTTTCCTTATCGTAAATGGGACAGGTGCTTAAATTTCTTCGACTTTGTACCGTCTATTTCACACTTTTTTTAATGTTGATCACCAACTAGCCCAAATATCCACTATTTTGCTGCTTATTACACCTCTGGGGTATATACTTACATTTTGTAAACTCAATAAAATTCAATGTTATTAAAAAAAAAAAAAATTAAGACTTGTTGAGTGAAAGCCATGCATCACGCACATTTACCACCAGTTTTTTTATGTAGTGCAATGAAAGGAAACTATTACACTGGTTATGAAGTGCCAATTTAAACAAAACTAATTACTGTACTTGAAGTGTTTATTATATAGAGTTTTGTATTGGTATTTTGCGCATATTTATCTTTTTATATGTTGGGATTATACCAACTAAAGCTAATAATAAAAAAAGGAGCAAGTACAAATTTTACAAAATTTATTTGGGACCATTTTGTCCAGTTTCCCATTTTCACATACGTGACCCGGTTCTTTTCATAATCGAACGAGTGGTGGCATGGGATATTAGACTTCTTCGCTACAAATTGAACTGACTGAAGGGGAAAACACTACCGGGTGTTTGTGAGAAATCCGAACCCGGCTTTTCGCACCGCGCAAAAATAAACTAGACATCGCGGAGAGCTCAAACTCCGTCAGAACGTAGCCCCAGCTGATCGAGCAAGATGCCAAAGTTTCAGTACCAACCGTTATCTCATTGAAGCGCTATAAGTAATTTTTCTTTTTTTTTCATTTTTAATGGGAAATTGGGGCTCATTTTTGCACGTTTTCGGAGCTCTGTCGGCCGCCATTTTTCCATTGAAATTTTCAGACAATCGCTTATAACTGTTGAGACAACGGTTGGTGTTGAAACTTTGGCATCTTGCTCGAACGGCTGGGGCCACAGTGGCCCGGTACCTCAGGTGTCTTTTAAAGCTCAAGGCTCGAGTTCAAACCCCAACACTCCTTTTGGTTTACTCCGCCAGCGTCCCGGCTCAGAAGACAGGCAGGTGGTGGGCGATGGGCGTTTGGTTTCGGTTTAAAAATGTCGGTGCTCCACGGGACACCTGACAACCGGCGAGCCGACGTAGTCTTTGGCTCGCTGCCAGCACTTTCAAAGCGTTCGTTTGAGTCACTAGAAGCGAAGCGCGTCATAGCTAGCCTTGACAGGTCGTGACCGTGGAAACCGTACGGAAACGGGAGAAACCTGGGCGAGTACTACGGGCTATTGAGCGGGTGAAAACAAGACAAAGCCGCATCCCCGCACTGCCGCGTTTTATGGAGTAGCCGGCAGTAGCCGGTACCAACGTTGGCCGGTACTGTGAAGACAGCGCCAACATCCTCCTCCATCGTTTACCACTTATTAAAGAACCCGTATTCACGCATGCCGCGTTTTCAGCCTCGCTGTTCGCGTCTCGTCTGCGTGACAGGCGTGGCGAAGGGGAGCTAGGAGAGCAATCTGACACGTGTATTGCGTGTATGGAATCGGCGAGAAAAAACTGGTAAAACAAAGGCTCGCCATGTTCAAGCTTTCTGTTCCACCTGTCGTACGGGTTGCGGCAGGTGTTAACAGAAATAGTTAACAAAACAGATCGATCCAGCAAGCATCCCCGACCAGAAAGACGACACAATCAACCGTAACCTTGACTTTTTTCTTTTTTTTTAATCTTGAGGTTTATTGTTGGCACACCCAAAATTGGAAAGCGACTCTCAGTGCTAAAAGCGAATAAAAAAACATATGGCGATCACCGGTGGTGTTCGCGGATTTCTGCCACTGCGGCCGAGTCATTGAAAAAGGGGGGAAAAAAAGGGGGGGGGGTAATGCGACCATGGACGCCGACATTTGTTCCACCTCAACGATGACAGAAAAGCAGACAGACTGAAGACGATCAAAAGCTAAACATTTTTAAACGCGGTTTCCCACCGCCCCATCAGCGGCGAGTCGTTATTTCCTACACAAGTGGCGCGATAACTTGACCAACCGGACCGCAGGCACAGTCAAATCGAAAAAGATAAAAAAAAATAAAAAACGATGCAAGAAAGGGAAAAAGAGGCGGCAATCATTTCCGCCGCTTCTGGAAGGTTCTCTTCGTTTCGTGAACGAACTTCAGCGCCCCCAAAGATCCCGCCAGTGGCGAAAGATATGGTGAACACCCCTCGGCTCCGCAAATATTAGCCGGCTCTGAATTTGCTACAGAGCCGCTCCGCTTTGCTGGGCTTGTTAACGTCAATTCGACACCTACCGGCAACTCGGCACAGCAAAGAGAACGACCATGTGACCGGACACGAAAATAGCTTAGAGTGGGCTCACTTTAATATTGCCGACTGCGATCTTTTCTGCGGAGCTTGGCACACGGCGAATTCTGATTGGCTAGAAACGGGGCTCTAGAATATTCTTCGTGACGTCACGGCCACATAAAAGTCGGCGAAGAACGACCATTTTGGATCGAGAACGGCTCGTGCTGTAACCGAAGAAAAATCAGTGAGTGCTCTCCGGCTGTATATATAATTTATTTTAAAGAGAAACTCTCTGGGTTACGGTGAGTTACTGATCTCGCTTTTGTCTTGCTAAGCTGTTCTGAAGGTTGTGTCAGTCTAGTAGTAAATTCAGACGGTGAAGCGTCTCATTGAAGGGCATTTGATCTTTTTCTTTTTAGGCATGGCGAAGGTACCAGCTATTGGAATTGACCTGGGCACGACTTACTCCTGCGTCGGAGTGTTCCAGCATGGAAAGGTCGAGATCATCGCCAACGACCAGGGAAACCGAACCACACCTAGCTATGTGGCCTTCACGGACACGGAGCGACTCATCGAGGATGCCGCGAAAAACCAGGTTGCGATGAACCCCAACAACACAGTCTTCGGTAAGTCGAAAATCGATGGTGACCTTCAAATTGCCACCTCTGCTGATTCATTAGTATCTGGGTATGTGTGTAACCTGCACGGAGCAGCGTGGAGGAAGTGCCGGCGGGAGTGGAAAGTAGGCTTAGCGTGCCGGGAGGAGGGCGGGCGGTCGGTCGGCCCATTGTGCACACCTCGTGGCAAGCTCGTGTGTTTTCCGATACGCACGATGCCGTTCATGGAGTGCTACATTAAAAGGGAGGAATATTAGCAAGGTGGTTTTTGTTTGTTACCGCTTTGCCAGTCGACTTCCCGACACGACTTTTGAATGAATGAATGGATGGGGTGGGGGCAGTTAGGGCTAGGTAAGACCGCATGTTCTCTGTGCTTACCATTTGCGGTCTCTTAACTCCGCAGATGCTAAGCGGCTGATCGGTCGTCGTTTCGATGACCCCGCCGTCCAGTCCGACATGAAGCACTGGCCGTTCGACGTGGTTAGCGATGGTGGAAAGCCCAAGATCCAGGTTGAATATAAGGGCGAGACGAAAACCTTCTTCCCCGAAGAGATCTCGTCGATGGTGCTCACCAAGATGAAGGAAATTGCAGAAGCCTATCTCGGCAAGACCGTCACCAACGCCGTGGTAACTGTTCCGGCCTACTTCAACGACTCGCAGCGCCAAGCAACCAAGGACGCCGGCACAATCGCTGGCCTCAACGTCCTCCGTATCATCAATGAGCCGACAGCGGCAGCCATCGCCTACGGCCTGGACAAGAGGGGGACCGGCGAACGGAACGTGCTCATCTTCGACTTGGGCGGCGGAACCTTCGATGTGTCCATTCTGACCATCGAGGACGGAATCTTCGAGGTCAAGTCGACGGCCGGTGACACACACTTGGGTGGCGAGGACTTCGACAACCGCATGGTGAACCACTTCGTGCAAGAGTTCAAGCGCAAGCACAAGAAGGACCTGACCGTGAACAAGAGGGCACTGAGGCGATTGAGGACCGCCTGCGAGAGGGCCAAGCGCACCCTGTCCTCCAGCACACAGGCTAGGTAGGTTTCTACTGTCTATAACTACCGCTCTCAAGCATTGATTACATAAATTGGATGCTTATCGACTCTTGGGGATTTTGAAGCACTTTTTGCTGCACGTTTCCTCAATAATCTTTGCGAGCTTTTTTTTTTTTCCCTTCATTAGTCTTTTTATTTCAGTGAATAGCGAATTGCTCTTGTTGCTTTGGCCAGGGTGTTCAATTGTATTTTACTTTACAGCATCGAGATCGACTCTCTCTTGAGGGTGTCGACTTCTACTCTACCATCACCAGGGCTCGTTTTGAGGAGCTGAATGCTGACCTGTTCCGTAGTACACTGGAGCCCGTGGAGAAGGCTCTGCGTGATGCCAAGTTAGACAAGTCTCAGGTGCACGACATTGTGCTGGTGGGTGGCTCCACCCGTATCCCCAAGATCCAGAAGCTGCTTCAGGACTTCTTCAATGGCAAGGAGCTGAACAAGTCCATCAACCCTGACGAGGCTGTAGCCTACGGAGCTGCTGTACAAGCTGCCATCCTGATCGGCGACAAGTCCGAGCAAGTCCAGGACCTGCTGCTCTTGGATGTTACCCCCTGTCGCTGGGTATCGAGACTGCCGGCGGAGTGATGACTGTCCTCATTAAGCGCAACACGACCATTCCCACCCGCCAGACGCAGACCTTCACCACCTACTCGGACAACCAGCCCGGAGTGCTCATCCAGGTGTTCGAGGGCGAGCGAGGCGATGACCAAGGACAACAACCTGCTCGGCAAGTTCGAGCTCACAGGCATTCCACCGGCACCTAGGGGTGTCCCTCAAATAGAGGTGACGTTCGACATTGATGCAAACGGCATCCTTAACGTGTCTGCGGTAGACAAGAGCACCGGCAAAGAGAACAAGATCACCATCACGGACGACAAAGGTCGCCTGTCCAAGGAGGAGATTGAGAGGATGGTGAAAGATGCCGAGAAGTACAAGGACGAAGATGACAAGCAGAAGACGAGGATCACTGCCAAGAACGCACTGGAGAGCTACTCGTTCAACATCAAGTCAACTGTTGAGGATGAGAAGCTCAAGGACAAGCTGTCCGAAGATGACCGCAAGAAGATCCTGGAGAAGGTGGAGGAGACCATCAAGTGGCTGGACACAAACCAGGTAGGTTTTCATCAAGACTGGCATAGTCATTCAAGATGCTCCATTTTAAGGGTGTCGTGTTCTGTTGACTTTCGTTTATTCTAAACCCTTTCTCGTTTGTGCAGCTTGCCGACAAAGAGGAGTACGAGCACCGGCAGAAGGAGCTTGAGCAGGTGTGCAACCCCATCATCACCAAGCTATACCAGGATGGTGGCATGCCAGCTGGTGGTTTCCCTGGAGCTGGAGGCCCTGGTGGAGCAGGTGCTGCACCTGGTGGTGGTGCTGGCAGTGGACCCACCATTGAGGAAGTTGACTGAGTGCTTCAGCCTTGTGTTTATTTTGGTCTTGTCTTTTGCTGACCAAGTTATGTTCAATAAAAGACCCCTTGGAGTTGCTACCAGCTTTGTAGCAGGTTCCACAGTGTAAATATGTATCCAGAGCGAAATAAAATGGTGACCTTTGAAGTAAATCCAGAGTTCGTGTGCCTTCGAGACTGCCGCAGGTCGTGAGAAAAGCTGCAACGGCACTTGCGTTGAAGTTGTTTTTGGGGGACAACCTGGCGAAAGTGATGATTGAGATGACGTCTGTCTTTTATCTTCCTTCACGAGTTTCAGTTCATCACTCCAGCTCTGGTTTCAATTGTGTAAACCTATACCAGCTTGCCTGCACTCGTTATAATTGAAAGCGATAAAACGAATCGCCGACGGCGACGTACTCGTAAGCAGCAGAGAGCCTGAAAGTCAATGCCTGGGGCAGCATCGACAACGCCGTTTGTTGCGAAGCTGATGCAGCGCGAAGTAACTCTGAAAGGTGCCGGTCTTTCTCGCGCGAGTGATCGGCAAATTGACGTTGGTGCAAACGGCAAATCGCATCGCTCGCGCAAGCAGCCGGGTAGCTGTTTGTGGTTCACATATTTGGGGACTTCTAAGACCTCTAATGCTTACCGCCCAGGTTCATTTCTGGCCATACCATTTGGGCCCAACATCGATTTGGGCCGTGCAGGTACAGGAGTGCATGCATCGCGTGGATGAACACAAACTGCACAAACGTTGACGAACACCGACTGAAGCTAAAGGCGCTGAAGGTGTGCACGCGCTATAAGCTTAGCACGCACATTTCCTCTCATCAAAAATGCCACAAAAAGTTGTCCACATAAATTGCACGCAAAACCGCAAAAGGAACCTTGTTACGGGCGTTTCAGCGGCTCCAGACGCAGGCGATGCTACAAGCGCGAGCTCTGGGCTTTCAGCGTCCCTGCGAAGCACGCGCGCTCGTGCAATGCAAGCATGCACTGTTCAGGGCCACACGCTCGCGCTCGTAGCATCGGCTGCGTCTGGACCCAAGCTGAAACGAGTACTGCTGACCTAAGCTGGTCCATTGCTTGTGAATGGGGCCAGCTGAACATGAAAAACACACAGAGAAAAATGATAACATTCGCACCGCTGGACTATACTTCGTTTCACATTATCTGCGAGCGAAGCCAAAGCTAGAAGCGCGAGACCAGCGCCTTTTGCGTTTCTCCCCAGCTCGCGCGCTCGAGCAAAGCCTGAACGTTGGCCTGAACGCACGAAATTTCGCGCTCGCGCTTCAGCTTGCTTCGCTCGCTGGCTCGCACCACTAGTCGCACTGAAACGAGATAGCAAATTAATGATGCCTCTTTTTCCTTTTCTTCTAATCCTAGTTAGTGTAAAGAAAAAGAAAACCGAAATCAAGGATTAGAAGAAAAGGAAAAAGAGGCATCATTAAATGTTGCTAGTCAGTGCGAATGTTATATCTTTTTCTCTGTGTGTTTTTCATGTTCAAGCTGGCCCCATTCACACGCAAAAGGAAACCTCCCATACATACAAGAACACTTGGCTGCAGTCTGTGCCTACAATACAAGGACGCTTGGCTGAGTCTGCCTCATTATGTTTTGAAAAGCACCATCGCCAACCGCAACGAATTGTGTGACGTCATTTGCAAATGGCTTCTTTTTCTGCGCTTCTTCCCAGGGGAAGGATCGCAACACGTGTGGCTGATTGAACTAACAATTCTTCAAGATGGCACAGTATAATTTCAAGAAAATTGAGGTGGTTCCCACCTCTAAGGTGAGTGATTTGCCTCTGGCCCTCCTCAAGGCTAGGTTGTCTCGTCGAAAGACTGATTGGCAACGTTAAGTCAGCTGGGTGGACGGGTGTTGTTGCTGTATCAAATGTCATCTTGCGGAATAACCAATAAATCGGGCGTGCTTTGCTCATTTATTTTCTTTAATTAATAACACGAGCAATTTTATTTTCAACGGCCTCATTTGCGGTTTTTTCGTTCTAGTAGTTAATCTTGGTTCTCTTCTGTTACAGGACTTCGTAGATATCATCCTCTCGAAAACACAGAGGAAAACCCCCACTGTCGTTCATCGACACTACAAGATAACTAGGATCCGGCAGTTCTACATGCGAAAAGTGAAGTTCACCCAGCAGAACTTTCATGATCGCTTGAGCAAGCTCCTGTCCGATTTTCCGAAGCTTGAGGTGAGCATGCCAGTTGATCTGTGCTAACTTGAATGTCACCCCCCCCCCCCCCCAAAAAAAAAAAAAAAAATAAAAAAAATAAAAAAAAAAAATTGAACAGTATCTTTCCCCCTCAAAAAAAGAAAGCCTTGTGTTTTCTGGGATTCAATATGTTAGGTTTTCAATCTCGCCTGCTTTCTCGGCACTTATTGGACTACACGCCTGTGTGATATGCCATGCTCTCCTGTTCCCCCGGCTCCTTTCCTAAATAATCTAAATACATAAAAAATATATATATATATATATATATATATATATTTATTGTACATATTGCTATTTTAGTACCTTGAATGACATCAGTACAAGTATTGCCTGGATTGTCTCACCGGGATCCAGGTGACATTCATCACTTCTTTTTTCCCCAGGACATTCATCCGTTTTATGCCGACCTCATGAATGTCCTATATGATAAAGATCACTACAAGCTGTCCTTGGGGCAGCTCAATATGGCCCTTCATCTGATTGACAAGTGAGTAGGGTCTATCTCATTTCTTTGGGTCTTGTATGTGTTATATTTGGTTGCAGTTTCTAGTTTGAACTCATATTGTACTTTGCCATCATTGCAAGAAGCTGGAGAGTTTTGTCTTTCATGTGCAATATTTGTGTCGGAGGGTTTCTTGGCCAGGATTAGGAACTGAGCTGCCATCTGAGTGACAACAACCCACATACATACAATTTTATTTGATAAAGAGTGTGTGACAACGTTGTGAGACTAAACAAGCCTCCACAACGTGGCAAGGCAAGTAGTGCCCAAACTGTAATTTTGGGTTTTTGTAACTTTACGAAAAGTCTGTGTTCAGATGCTTCCTCTGAGCTACAGTCGGCAGCAAAGTTTGCGGGGCACTGGAGCACCTGTCAAAATGACTGGCTGCACCTTCTGATGGCGTGTGGCCGCTCTCAAGACTCGCGCTTCGAAAATGCGCTTCCTTTTGTGTTCGCAGTTGTCTTTTTCACTCGCTTCCCTCCGGCGTGTATGAGATAACCGGGGCTGGTGCAAGGTGCCGCTTTATGAGACGTCGTGCAGCACGTCTGCCTCGGCCACCGTGATGGGTGACGGTGCTCAGGTGCTTCAGATAACATTTTGTGGCACCTTGCGCCAGTTTTGTTATCTCGTGCGCGTCAGACGGAAGGAACGAAAGAGAGTGAAAAAAGAACATGCCTGTGAGCCCGATAGGGAGCACATGAGCAAAACGTGAGTCTTGAGAGCAGCAACGCGCCATCAGAAAGCGCAGTTGGTCATTGCGGGTGGTGCTCCCGTACCCGACAAACATTGCCTTTGACTGTACCTTTAGCTGTGTTTGTGGCCGTTACCAGGAGCTAAGAATAGTGCTGCGTTCGTCTTCTGTTTGAGGGAGGGAGCTGGAAGAGAGCAGGCGAGTGGGGTTGGAGAGCCTAGAATAGGGGAATGTTCAACTCATTCAGTTCTGTCGTGATCTCATGGTGTATAGACATTATTAAGTGTCTGATGTCTGTCATCACTGCTGGCAGGTTATGTCAGAGTTCCATTAAAGGGGCCCTGCAACAACTTCTTGACTGGTTTTTAATTTGCACCGAGCCTGAGCGTACTGAACGTAGTAACTTAAAGGGCAACTCCGCTTCATTTTTCATATTTAGAAAACTATCCAGCCCTCTTCAGTATCATATAGGAAGACCCCATGTCAAATATTACGACCTAATTCCGTCTATGTATTTAATAAACTGGCGAGCAAACTTTCAAATAAGCCAAGTCGCCGAAATCTGCCAACACGAAATCTGCCAACACGAAATCTAGCGTGCGACGTGGGCGCAATCGTCAGCGCAGTCAATGCGACGGAGTTGGAGCGGCAAACATTGAACCACTACGTCAGGGGCATGACTACGTCATTCTCACGTTTTGTTTGTTTTTACTTCTCAGAGCGAAATTGAACGATGACGTCATGAGTTTCTCCTCCCGGTGTTGGCTTTACGGCGTCCACGTGATCACCGTAACGCGGATGCGCTAGTTTGCGCTGCCCTGCGCGTTTATCGCATGTCCGGTTTCTCCGCTCCCCCTCTCCTCTTTCGTCTTCTCCCCTTCCCCCTCTCCCCCGGGCCATCACCGTCCATGCCATGCGAAGCGACCTGCCCGCGTCGCGTGTCCTGTACCTCGCCCCCACGAACGTCACAAGACCACGTGGCTCGACGTGACGTGGCCATGACTCTGATGACACGAGATCAATGTTGCCTAACGGAACCGAAGTTTCGGTTTCGGTATCAGCTGATGTTTAAATTAAGATTACACAAATAATATTCCACATTTCGCGAATCCGAATACGTAAAGCTGTTTAGTAGTGCTTTGTAAAATAGAATCACATGTAAGCCTAAATTTTTCGGAATTGAGCGGAGTTGCCCTTTAATGAAACTTTTCTTTTCTCAAATTTCGCTTTATTTTAAAAGTTATAGGCAAATTAGAATTACAAAAACAAGCAAAAAATAACCTCCTTCATGACGTCGTAGGTCCTGGCTTCAGTGCCGTGAACTAGAGGAGGGGTAGTGAGCTCATTAAGCGCTCACGGCTGCCGCACTCCGTGTCGACGGCTCGAGAGGGCGCCACTGAAGCATGTGTTGGATAGGCTGTATGAAGCGGGCAACCAGGGCGGCTCGCATTGCATTTGCTGCGCGATTAAAGACTAATTCGGCATAACACTTCATTGGCCACAAACGACAGCAAACACGGGGTAAAGATCAGTTCAGAACGGGAGCCACTTCGCGCTGCCATACCGCCAAAGGGCCAAATCGCCAGCCAAGCCCGCGCCGAAAGCCTTCGGAACGCTCAGAACCGGTCGGATCCTCGAGCCGGTATACAATCGCAGCGCCGCCGCATACATCCGGGACCTTTCTACGCTCGCCGTTCGTCAGCGCCTCATCCCACTGGCCCTTTCTAGTATGCGCCGTTTTTTCCGACGCTTGGTGGCGGGTATGTCGACGGGTCATTTCTTGTTTCCGTACTTTATAAACTGCATTTGTTTCTTTTCTGCTCTAAAATACTGAACAAAAACTACTTTCATGCATAATTGAAACTGTTCGCGACACTTATATTTTGTATCTCGACTAAAAATAAAGCTTTTAGCGGCTCTGACCAGTAGTAAGCCCAGGACCAAAGACGTCACATTTCGCGCGCTTCCGGCAACGCGGGTCGCCCTCGTAGGTGGAGGAGTTTTCCGCGTCGTCCAGTTAAAATATGTCGCACTGATATTTAGTTACTCTCTCCATGCCTGCTGGCTTGCCCGAACCCCAAGAGATGTGGAAACCGCAAAAAAGGTAGACGCTTAAATATGATTGCAGGGCCCCTTTAAGGTTGCCTTCGGGACCTCATGCAAATTATGAACATTAACTTTTTTAATGACTGGATCTTTGAAAATTTGTATATGAAATAACCTGGGAAGATTTTTTTTAATGAAGAATCATCTAGCTTGTTTAGTTTTATAAAACGAGTGTTTTCCAGCACTCGTTTATGAATTATAATAAGATTAACTTTCTTGCAAATAGAAAGATCAAAACAATATTGTAGTCTGCACTGTGTAGTCTGTGATGTTCCAGCAAGCTGCTTGTTTGGAGGATGGCCTCTAGTCATGACAAACCGACGACCTAAGCCATTTATCCTATTCCTTGCTGTCGTCTGGCAGCTCACGGTCCCATTCCTTCTGCTCGTACCATGCGTAATCTTTACTTACCTAAGTGTGACCATCTTTTTATCCGCGCCTCCCGTCTGTAACGCATAATGACCCTCGCCAGCCACACAATGCAAGAGGCTACCAGTCTTCTTCGTGCCGGTGTTATGTTTTCTGCAATGCTTTACCTCCTTTGAAAGTGATGGTTCTACGTGGGAACCCTTGCATGAACCTCAGTTGCTGGTGTTGGTGTTAGTCGTGCCGCAACAAGTTCATGGGAGAGAGTGCCGGGAGCAGGCAGAGCTGTTGGTTTGACGTTATAGCGTGTGCTACAAATGGCGTTGTGTGGAGGGGGAGGGGGAAGTGTTAGCGCACTGCCTATTCCCCTCTCACTCCGCTACTCGTTCCGGGTAGGAACTGCGCAATGGTGCTATCGCACCTTCATTGCACTTGACAAAATGTTTTAACCAGGAAATCTTTTTTTTTAGCTAGTTTTTTGGGACATGACATCATCATCTTGACACAATTCCTTTGCAGCGTTGCGAGGGACTATGTGCGCCTGCTGAAGTACGGCGACTCCCTGTACCGGTGCAAGCAGCTGAGCGAGCTGCGCTCGGACGGTACGGACAATTTGACTTCCTCGTACAGGCTGGCCCTTGCAACATTTCGGAGCCTGACGTGTGTGTGTGTGTCTTGTTACTCCAGGATGGCGACCATCATGAAGCGGCAGAGCCAGAGCCTGCAGTACCTGGAGCAGGTGCGTCAGCATCTGTCTCGGCTGCCGTCCATTGACCCCAACACGCGGACCCTGCTCATCTGCGGGTTCCCAAACGTCGGCAAGTCGAGCTTCATCAACAAGGTATGGGGCCGTTGTCTTAATGGATTGATACATGGATTCTGTGTTTTCTAAACCTTTTGAGACCTTTTGAACTCCGCCCTAATCCTTTCCTTCCTCGTGGGGTCGAGATCAGCTTCGCTGACTTTTCATCCAAAGACCCAGATTATTAAGTTTCCATGGCTCCTGAACTATGTTGTGAAAATAGTGCTTTTCAAGCATCTGAACCATTTTAACTTTTTTTTAGGGGTGCTTAGGGATGGAACTGCTACACCAATTGCGCCATTGTGCACCTAATGACTTTTCATGCGCCACACTGATACAAAAGTATAAATAAGAACAAAATTACGCCAAGGTATGCCAAAACTAGGGGTGTCGCAAACCGGTCGAGGTTCGAGTTTAACCAGGTTCGACTTTTTCAAGCTTCTTGTGTAAAGTTTGACAAAGGTTCGACTACTATGCGCATGTGCGACAGGCCGACCAGTTAGCTTCGGATTAGATGGTGATGGCTAAGGGATGAATTAAGGGCAGCACTGATTGGTTATTTCAGTTAATACAATACAAAAATTAAGGTATTAACTTCTTCAGTGTTTAGAATTAGTTTCTTTTAATTGCAGCTGTTCATAAAATTAAAATAACCCTTTGCATAAAAAAAATTCGCCAAACCTAGACATGCTTGTATAAAGGTCTCGCCACACTGTCCACAAAGTCTAACCGGTCGAACTTGGCTAAAAGCTCAAAGTTTCGTCGAACCGCTTTCACCCAGTCGAACCCCCAAAGTTTGACCTAAAATTCCAGTTCAACAAAAGTTTGCGACAGCACTAGCCAAACCAAATTATAAACGAGCCTCGTCGAAATTAGCTGTCTCGCAGTTTTTGTTGGCAACATTGACATCGGACATTCCGGCCCAAAGGGAATGTTGGTGAATCCGAATCCGAAGCTCTGTATCCGTAGGTCGCTGCCATGGTTATACTTTGTTTCAGCTTAAAACAGTTGTTACAGCATTCTCATTATGATGGTTCTTTTACCAGACCTCTTTGAAGCCATTTGCTGTCGCCCTGCTTCATCTAAGTCAACACACAAATGATGCTACAAGCGAGAGCTCCAGAATTTCAGCGTCCCTGCCAAGAACGCACGCTCGTGCAGTGTAAGCACTGTTCAAGGCTACATGCTGGCGCTTGTTGCATCAGCTGCGTCTGCTGCCGTTACTGTGTGCTTTTCTGGAGCACAGAAGTCACTTCATCTGAATAGCAGAGCAAACAGCATCGCCATATTGCGGTAAACTCAAATCTGTTTAAGTTTGCGCACCTCCCTCTTGGCTGTACTTGCATGACTATAGACGTTTCCACTGTTTACGAAAGTCACAGTCCAGCCAGCACTCAGCTTGCAATTGCAGCCAGCCAGAAACAGCACGTGCATAACACACAAACACAGCAATTAACGCGCTCGAATACGTTTTTATGGAAAGGTGTATTGCAAGCCCGCAGCCCATGTTGGCCTGCGCCCCGAGGCCCTCGCAGAAAACTTGGGAACATAACAAAGGCGAGCGAGCAGTGACGGAACAATGTACGAGCTGAAGGCTATTTCTACCTGTATGTTTACATTTACCTCTTGGCAAGTCGGTTCTATCATGTGTCACACTGTCGTGCAGTTTTGCTTTATAGGAGTTTTCTAATTTTCATGTAATTTCGCGATAAAAGTTTCAGATAAAGTGTTAATTGAAACTACTGTTAGGTTCACATGGAGTTATATACATGCCATGTTTCCTTGAGTTTTGAAAACCAGGTGACATCTAGCCTCTATTTTAATTCTTAAAACTGGTATGCTGCTCCCAACTTGCTCCAAGACCTTGTTTTTGCTGCTCCCAGCCTGCTCCCAACTGTAGTTTTTTCTGCTCCCAAGATTGCTCCAAATCTGGTTTGCCCACTTCCATCCCAGGGTGCCTCTTTATTCATACATTCATACGCATAATAAATCACACTATATTCGAGTTTGCAATATTTGTGGAATTGTGGTAGCATGGTGACTTCAACTCAGGGTGTCACCTATGGAGCGCTACCTCAGTGATGTTTTCATCACATATATTTGAGCCACTTTCGGTGGTTGCTGTGACAAAGCAGGTCCTTTACTCCCACTAAATGCATTCTTCCAAATTTTGTGAAACCGCCGAGCCAGCCCATAAATGCAGCATCCGTTTGCTGGATAGTTTTGCTGCGTAGAAGGTTAAGAATAAACATTGCACGGGTTCCCTCGGTGCCCGCCGGGTGTCTGCAGAACATGGTTTTCCCTCGCCAGAAATCAAACCCGAAACCTCTCTCTTCATAGTCCGATGCTCTACCCCTGTTCCAGCGAAGCGGCTTGGATGAGTGTCGTTATGGCTGGTGCACACTCAGGTTGACGCCGACAATTCGTTGCCCTTATGTCGAGAGAGTCATGATGTCACACATTCATATAATCACTTTAGGTTACGTGGTCATGCAAGCTAACGTGACAGGATTGCGTGACCACTTAGCTGCCGCATCATATATTGAAGTAATCTGATCTCGTCCATGGTGTAAGAAAGAAGGTTACGTGAACACACTGCCGCGAAGGCGACCAGAGAATGTTTGCTCCTACTCTCGCCTCCAGTACTCTCCAGTATGCTGCGTGATCAAGGCTCTGCCGCTGCATTCTTTTCTGGGGTTGTGCGTGTCCCGAGTTACAGCAAGGATACTGTAAGACCGGCCATTAGATTTTGCGAATTCCAGACGCCTGCGTTGAAACTCAGAAGGACCGAAATTTTCACGTGCCCTTAAAGGGACACTGACAGGGTGTTTATGCTCGCCGAGGTTTTTAGTTGTACATGACATATGAGAGCCCAACTACCCATAACACAATTTGCGACTCGAAATTCGGTTTCTTTCCGCCCGAAAACCGCCGATCAAGAACTGGCCGGTTCGAGTCTCGCTCACTCTCTTTTCCGTGGTCACGGGCCATTTTCTAAGGTATCGATGCTACCACCAAATTTAAAGAAAGTCGTTGGTCACTGAAGGCACACACTCAATATTAAAAATAGAAAAAACTATGAAACCCATTTTTTGTGGCTTCTAAAAAGCTGCAAATGCTTGATTGAAAAAAAAAAGTTACACAGAGAACCGGAAGCATTTTGTGCGTGCGTCGTTTCGTGTATCGTGGGAGTCGCGGGGACGGCAATGGTAGCGGACGACGGGCGTGGGGCCTCTACTTCAGAACTGTCGTTCGCGGTACCGGCGAATTCTGTCTGCCTTTAAAAGAGAAATTTGGGACTGATCAAAAGAATTGGTATTCATCCCGTACGACACGCCCGACCACCAAGCCGATTTGTACGAAGACGTCGTCGAGTCGTCGCTCCCTTCTCGTGGCTGAAGACATCGCTCGCGCAAACTTCAAGCACGACGTGTCTACTTCGAGTTGAATATGCACGCGTACGATTTCTTTACTAGGTGCGAATGTCGCCAATGCGTGGTGCTTCCCGATATCGACCCGGGAGTGCTTTTGCTGGAGGAAAATTGGCAGCAAACTTTCCAACTTACAGTTTACCGGCTGAATTATTACTAAGGAAAGAGAACCTCCTGTAGCGAGTTTCCCCAGTAGCTCAGCGGGAAAGACGTCCGCTTCACACGCGGCAGGACCAAGTTCAATCCCCAGTTAACGCGTCTTTCTTTTTTTTTTTTTTTCTTTTCAAACATTTTTTGATGTTTTCATTTTTTTTTTACAATTATCACTGAAGAAACAAAAAAATAACTAACAAATGTTGTGGACGAAACGTTGCTGAATCAAATGGTATGGGATTTCCTTTCGGACACCTGCGAACTCAATGTAATCACTTTCCACAACATGCTAGGAGCATACATTTTTCGAAATGTTTAACCACCACCAGCTCGTTTGCGCCCTCACCTTTTGTTCACTAATATAAATCAGGTAGCGTCCGCTTTCCGAGGTGTCCGTAAATGTTCTACAGGAATTGCAGCCAGCCATTGGTCCCGATCCCGTTGATCTTTCAAAAACTCTGTCGCAAAATACCACTTTTTTTTGGACGCAAGACATGTGAGCCAGCTCTTCACGCAACATCTTGGGTGTATTCTTTTCGGAGCCGATCATGGAATTTCACCACGGGCACTCACACACTCCAACTCTCAATGTACAAAACAACTCGTCTTGGAGTACAGTACAGCGAGTGGAACAAACATAACTGCAAAAGAGTTCCCACTACGCCGCATGTCGTCTGCTACGCAAAGAGGAGCAAAAAAAAAAAAAAACCGCACTGTTGGGTGTAGTCACATGACTTCCGCCACTCACTCTCTTCTCTCCACTTCTCCGACCTCCGTGCGCGGGTTTCGGTTTCGGTTTCAAGCAGTTGCGTCTTTTGGATTTATTTAAAAAATACGCTACTCTGTTGCAAAATGTTAATTGGGTAGTCCTTTGACACCATAATTAGGCGCCTGGCAAAAAATGGAAAAAAATATTTGGGGGGGGGGGGGGTGTCACTGTCCCTTTAAATTTCGCGAATTTTGCAATTCGTGAAATTCTGAGAAAATGAAGGGCTCGCAAACATTAAGAGTCTTACAGTATAAGCCCTCTTTATTTCGTCTCAACTGGAAATTTTCGGAAGTCCTTGGAGTGGTGTCATAACAGCACTGTTGTGGGCTGTGTTGGGCATATTTTTGTCGACGCTGTAGAAATCATTAGGTGCCGTGTCCTTTTACGTGACCAAAGGGTTTATTCCTCTCTAGCAATTTTTAAATGCTTTTGTAACCATCTCCGGTGCCGAGATTATTAATAACTGCAGGTGATTAATGTTAGGTTTTAGTTTGTATCTCGATAAAATGCTGAATGCGATAGGTGCAGACAAGCATATACACCGACGTGCGAGATTCACATAGCTGAGTTGCGGTGGCGCTGTATCTGCACCAAATCGGCTAGCTATGGGCAAAATGGCGGGCACTTTGCATGTGCGACACAGAATTTCGGCATGCCGCAAAGCTGCTTGGCTGTTGGTGTGCTAAAAGGCACTTGAAGAGCAGTGGAATAAGCTTCCACACGATCCCAATGAACGCTGACAGACGCAAAAAATGGTCGTCTCGCACGGACGATCACTCGTGTGGTAAGCCTTCATTGAAGAAGTTTGCAGCTTCGACTGCAATCTTTGTTCCCAGCACTATTCCACTGCAATGCGTAGTGAAACCGTCATCTGATCCAGACCACCCGGACTTTGCTTCTACAGTATCTGCACACAAGCTGCAGCCCAAGAGTTCCTAAATTACTTGATACACCAGGCATCGTGGGGTGTGGCAGCTGCCCGCCGCGACGGCATCACCTTGGCTCGGACGATGCACAATATGGCGCCTTGAGGCGTCAAGAGATCGCAGTCTCGTACCAAGCCTGTGGCTAAAGAAAGTGCAGCTAAATTTCCGACATGATTCACTCCCATACCTGCCAACTCTCCTGAATTGTCTGGGAGCTTCCCGAATTTCGATCACATCTCCCGATTGTACGGACGAGGCCTCTAATTTCCCAAAAAATGGCCGACATAATTTTTTTTTTTTAACGTTTAATTGTTATAATTATTACGCCCGTGTCAGTGCGAGTTACTCGAGAGTAAGTTTAGGTTATTCCGGCGGGTTACCACATGACAACTCAGTTAGAGCAGCGGCATAAAACGGGGGTAGGGTTGCAAACACCAAGTTATGAAACCTCTACTCTGTAGTAAGTTCGAGGGCATTTTGGAACACGGCTTATATGATCGTGGGTGCGCTAGGCTTCAGTTGGCTTCGTCAGGTCGTCGAGTGAAGCGCGGAACGCCAGACTACTCTTTGTGTTTTCGCGAGTTTAGTTGGAACGATCAGTGGCGCTTTCAAAAGCCAAGACGTAGTAAACAAAAGGTTAGGACGCAAACAAGCTGGTGGTGGTTAAACATTTCACTAAAAACCCCGAGACTGGGACGAGAAGGGAGGGACAAACGCAAAGTCTCAGCTTTGTGTTTGTCCGTCCCTCCTCGTCCTATTCTCGGGGTTTTTAGTGAAATGTTTAACCAAGAAGTAGTACTTGCAAGTATTTCTGAGATCATACATGACTGAGTTTCCGTTCCACACTGCTCCCACCTATCTCCTTTCCTCTGGTTAACACCAAACGAACAAACATGAGGCACACAACACATTCTGCATCTCTCAACTTTATGCGAAGCGTTGAGGTAAGCTGTTGGGATATGCTTGCATTCACTACATTCCCGCTCTTCAGAAGAGGGCCCTTCTCGTCCTTCCGTTCCTCACAAGCTGCAACGTCCATTCCAGATCACGCGTGCGGATGTGGAGGTGCAGCCGTACGCCTTCACGACCAAGTCGCTGTACGTGGGACACACGGACTACAAGTACATCCGGTGGCAGGTGATCGACACCCCAGGGATCCTGGATCACCCGCTGGAGGAACGCAACACCATCGAGATGCAGGCCATCACGGCTCTGGCCCACATCCGGGCATGCGTCCTCTACCTCATGGACCTCTCTGAACAGTGCGGCCACACCGTGGAGGAGCAGGTGGGGCCTTCGTGTGGATTTATGCCTTTGCATAGCCCTTTTTCATCGGACGTTTGCAGTACGGCTAAAGGAAGGTAGTCCCTAAGTATTATCTTGGGGCAAAAAATATTCAGACTGAAGGCATTTATTTTTTGAATAATACACCAGACTGATTAGTGGAGAGGATTTCATTCAGTGTGGATCTCCTCCACTTTTTGTTTTGTCATGTAAACGAGCCTCCTGAATAAAAAAAAAATTTGTAATTCACCAAAAAATATTTTTGCAGGAAATTTAATTTTTGACACTTAACCCAACTAATTGTACATGCTGAAAATTTAAAAATATGTGTCAACCACTTACCGTAAAGATCCGAAAGAACGCTCACCCAAATAGAAGAGATAATTGGTGAAAAACATGGGGTGGGCTATCTTTGGGGACGCCGCAGCAGAACTTCATTAAAAACGGGCTACAAACCACGTGACGGGGCACTGATACCGCAGATCGCGGACACCGCAGATCGCGGACACCGCAAATCCGTGTTTCATGATGCGATAAACACGTGGGAATTCGCTACGAACTCCTGTGTCACGGGAAAGGATACCACAGCTTGCGTAGAATACCGTGCATCTGCCCATACCACACTAGGCGCCCATACCCGAATTCGTAAGATCGGAGAAAATATGCACAGTACATTGATATGTAAAATTGATGACCGGACAAGTGCCCATAGCCCATTTTTTCGCGATTATCTCTAAATTTTGAGTGGGCACTTGCCCGGTCCGGTACGTGGGAACAACTCGCGTGTTACGGGAGCCGATATCGCGTGCACAGATCACGTACAAAAACGCGGGAACCCGCTATAAACTCGCAGGCCAGGCGTGCGGGTACAACAAATTGCGCTGTTGATGCGATTCCGGTCGGACATTGCGTGACGTCCGACGGAAATCGGGAAGTGGGAGATGTTTTGGAATTTTAATGCGAATAGCATTCTTTGATACTTCACGCACTTTTCGTCTATGTATCTATCTATCTATCATCTATCTGGCTATCTAACCTCTTACGCCGCGGGTCGATAAATAAATAAAAAGACCGGCGCCGGCTGGATTCGAACCGTTGACCCTTGATCAGCAGGCAGACGCGCTAACCACAGAGCTATGAAGGCAGTCATTCAACGCACTCTAAACACTTGTTTATATCTTTACCATAGGACGCGCGCTGCCACGCACGAGGGCTCATTCCGCTCCGTGAGGCTGAGCACGGCTCGCTAGCTCACCCTCTCCCGCGCTCGGGAGAGGGTGATGTAGCGGCCGTGCTCAGCCTCACGAGAGCGGAATGAGCCCTCGTGCATGGAACGCGCGCGCACCGGTAGCTGTGACAGCGCTGTAAAGCGCGTCCTATGGTAAAGATATAAACAACCGTTTAGAGTACCGTTGGTTGAGACTAGCTGAGACGCCAGAAAGTCTGGTCGGTACCATTTTGAGTGTTTGTGCGTATGGCGCGTGCTTTGCTCGCCTTCCTAAGTGACACAAACGCACGTGCTGGGCTGCGGAGATCGTGCGCAGGGCTGTGAAAGTGTCAACAAATTTAGAATCGCCTCAAGAGTGGGCTGGCGTATCTAGAGTGTGCCGGCCACCTGACGAACGCGCATAACTCCGCACCGTTTGATGCTATTCGCATTAACGTAGATAATCATTCCCAAAGGATGGGTTCTGCTGATTTTTATGTTACAGATATTCAGCCAGAAAAACGGGATAAGCGCTCTCTCGGGGCGGGCGTTCTCTCGGAACTTTACGATAGTCACTTTTCTCTTAAAAGCGTGGTGCATGCCATAGAAAAAAAAATACAGTAAATTAACGGCTGTGTCAAACTAATTAATTAATCTGTTGTTTAGTGACTTCAGTGTCAGATGTGATTAGGTCCTTGGCAAGTATCATCAAACCAGTGGAAGGCAGAGACTGGGACAGTTGGGAAAATTAATGAAAATTCTACTGATTATTTTGGGATTTTCAACCTAAATTTCCAGTGGAGCGGGATAATTTGAGCGTGACTGCAGCGAGCTGACCGGCAGTGCATGATTTCAGTTTCAGAAGCGTAATTCGTATGTGCTTGTATAACTATGCTTTTTTATGAACTCTCCCTTGTATCAGTTGTTGTGTTTCCTAGCAGGAAGCAGGTGTTTCCGAGGTTTGCTTTTTATTTCAGAGTTTGATATAGCCAGTAGGTTGTTTGTTATAGAAGTACATTTTACATGCATTTTCATTTGAAATATTTGGGCATTTTATATGGACGCTGTATCCGAGTTCATTATAAATGGGCACTACTGTACGGAGCAGAGCCCTTTATACAGGGAGGGCTTGGTATTTTTGAGCATGCTGACAGTCTAGCAACCATAGCTGCAAGTCGGGCAACTAGGAGATGGCATATTACCAAAGGTCATCCTAGCGATAACCTGCACTGCCTGGTAAAAGTTACAAAAATGCAGAGAGGAATGCTTGGAAGGGCGAGGGGAGGAATCATACTTTCGGTGTTTTGTTTTTTAGGCTAGATGGCGCAAGCCATCACCTGTTATAAAGGGTACAGTTGTTAGCATGAAGGTAGGAAACTTCTGGAGGCAACATGTTGCCACCAGAAGTGAAGTCAGGGGAAATTTCTGGTTTGGAGGGACCAACGATGACCAAAACCAAAAGACACTATTGGACGGGAACTACAGAGATAATATAGTAAGGGTGCAGGCAAGCTGGTAAATGTTAACCGTGTTGAATAACCTGAGACTGGGGCAGAAGTGAACATATAAGTCGAAGGAACAGAAAAGGACAGGACGACGTCTCAAACTCAGCTACCAGGTTTATTTAGTCCGCCTCCTTATATAATCCACAATCAGCCACCACCAACACAAAGGGGCAATCCCTAACCAGTTCAAATGCCAAACCCTCCACTCAGCCACTACCAACACAAAGGGACAACCTCTAAACAGTCCAAACGCCAAACCCTCCAATACACGAAGTAGTACTATGGACGGCCTTCGTGCTGATTCACAAAGATAACTCTACAATCTCCCCCAAACTTTAACAAAAGGATCAGTACCTACTCCATTCTAACAAAAATTCACAAAAAAAAGCCTATTTTTTTTTAAATAAAAAAGGCATTGTTTTTTTTTTTTTTTTTGCTGAAGAAGGCTTGCCTGAATTCGACGCTCTGCCGTCCATCTTTGGAAAGAAGGCAGTTCAGGGCATTAAAGGGACACTGACGAAGTATTTACGCTCGCCGAGGTTTTTAGTTGTACGTGACATATGAGAGCCCAACTACCCAGAACACAACTGGCTCGAAATTTGGTTTCTTTTCATCCGAAAACCGCCGATCGAGAACTGGCCGGTTTGAGTCGCGCTCATCTCTCTTCTCTCAGGTCACAGGCCATTTTCTAAGGTTTAGACACCACCACCAAATTTAATCAAAGTCGTGGGTAGTTGGCACACACTCAATATTCAAAATAGAAAAAAAAGTATGAAACCCATTTTTTGTGGCTTTCAAAAAGCTGCAAATACGTTGATTGAAAAAAAGTTACACAGAGAACCGGAAGCATTCTATGCGTTCAGTGCGTAATTCTCAACATGGCGTCGTTTCACTTATCGTGGACTCGCAGCGCGGGCTGGACGGCGATGGCAGCGGTCGACGGGCGTGGGACCTCTGCTTCAGAACTGTTGATCGCGGTACCGGCGAGTTCTGTCTTCCTTTGAAAGAGAAATTTTGGACCGATCAAAAGAATTGGTATTCATCGCGTACGACACGCCCAACCACCAAGTTGATTTGCACGAAGACGTCGCCGACCTGTCGCCCTCTTCTCGTGGCTGAAGACATTGCTTGCACAAACATTAAGCACGACGTGCATACATCAGCTTGTGCAAAATGATCCTTGCAGTGCTCAGTGCTCAATGCCTTGTTGTAATGGCCTTATATATTTACCTGCCTCTAGATTGGTCAGGGATTTCACCGGAAATTCTCAGGAAAAACCTGTAGAAGTCAGGTCATTTCAAAATAATAATTTGCTAGACACCCTAAAAAGGGGAAGGAAGAGAGAGGCCTTATTTCAACGGAGGTGTTGCACTATGCTTCATTTTTCAACCATTTTTAAATACCAGTTTTACATTGAACCCTACGTTGAGCTGAGTCTTATTTCTAAAAAAGACAGTGTGTTCTTTTGCATCTCATCCATTCTTACTACAAAAAAATAATGCATAATATGTTTCAGTATCAAAGAGGAACCCTTCGTCATTATCAGATATAAAATCATTTAGCGGTGCAATCAAATTTTAATTTTCAAGTGACGTGCTAGCAGTTGTTGGCATCTGCTCCAAAAGTGTCATTGGCTCTTCCAAGCCAGTAGTGCCTGCTGCAAAACCTGCTACAGAAGGTCAAACTTTGCTTTGATCACTGGGATGGCTTCTTTATTTTAATGAGAAACATTCTTTGTCTTTTAGTTCGGCATTTCGTGAAGCCTGGATAAAAGCGTGGCCGCAAGGCTTGACGCTGCTGGGTTTTTGAGTGGGAGTGGGGGAAGAAACCATCGCAGTAAAAAATCGTTTGCGCCAGGTGGGAATCGAACCCAGACCATTCAGGTTATTAAGCAAGTGGCTTTCCATCATGTCGTGACGCATTGCCGTGAGTTGAGGTGCCATTTGGCAAAAAAGCCCTGTGGGGCATCTGCTCTGTGTCCGGCCGATAGCAACTTGATTCCCGTCACACATTTTTAAAACCCGGGTTTGTGCCGGTATCTCCATTCCAGTACTTGCTATCGAGTGTACATGCCATGCCTGGATCCAGTTGCTAAATTAACCGATAAGGAGCACCGAAAGCCTAGATGCCACAAGTTGCACGTGCAACACAACTGCTCCATATGACAGTAACTTTTCTGTCCTTTGGTACATTGACAGATGAAGCTGCTGTTCAACATAAAGCCCCTGTTTGTCAACAAGGTTGGTGTTATTTTCATTCAGTTACTTTTTTTTAATTTGTGTAGCAGCATTTTCGTAATAGTGACTTTTGCCTCTTTTAGCCTTTCTTGGTGATTGTCAACAAGGTAGACATCGTGAGGCCAGATGACCTTTCACCAGAAAGAAAGGTGGGTAGTGTTCTTCCATTCGGTCTGTTGCTTTTTTTTTTTTCTTTATCTTGCGAGTGGGAATGTTTTTTAAGCGAGCCATTTTAAGGAAAAAGCACTTTTGACCTCAAGAGCAACTGATCCAGAGTTTAAGAAATCGCATTGCTCCTCCTGGAAGTCGTGTTTACGTGGTAGCGCTGCCGTTCTTCAGAAAATTGAGCATAGTTTTATGATCAGTAGCAAAAGTATAGGTTTCATTATAAGAAAGAATGTTGTTGCTCTGTGTTTGTAAACAATCAGGACTTGGGAGCAGCTGCATATGACTCGTGTGGTTCTTCATTCCATTGAAAAAAAAAAAAGAGGAGCAGACGAAGAGCACTAGGCAAGGACAACAGTGACAGACACAGCCTCTGTAATGGTGTTGGTCATCAGTTAAAAGAGCATGTCAACAGATAAATGTAAATTAAAAGCTTTATTGATCTGGTCGGGGAATTTTATAGACCAGCCTGTAACTTGAGACGGCCTGTGGAAGAAAATCGTCGGTGGATAGAAACAGATAGTGCCCTCTGATCTCCAGATTTCTCTTAGAATGTCAGAAAGGAAGAATGTTGAAAAGGATGACAACCATGAGGACAGTTGGAATCACTGTCTTGTTAAGCATATTCATTGTTATGTTAAGGTAGACTCTTTGTCAAGTTTAAGGGCTTTGTTCTTGAAGCACTTTTGGCTGTTTGCACAGTGGTTAGATTCACCATGGCAGCATGCCGAAAGTGACGAATGAGGCTGTGGGATGAGAGGGGATAGAAAAGCAAGTTATAAATTGCTCATAAAATTTCTTGGCCTTGAATCTTCTTGCCACCTTGTTATATAGGCTTGTACACCCGTGCTTATAAAACAGTATCTAAAATGTAAACATAAAATTAAAAATGGAGAACTACCAACCTTGCAGCTCTGTTGATGCAACATGCTCAGTTTGAGCGAGGAACTATGCTATGAGAAGGCTTTACATGGCCTCATCACCTTCTGGCAGCTTCATCTGGCCTTTACTTCACACACCTAGCTGCACTGAGAGTTGAAGCGGGAATAGTTTAAATATGCAAACTCACCGTGGTCCTTGCTGCATTGGCTTCCTGCAGGAGCTGTTTGCCAAGCTGTCGGAGGAGTCGATCCCGGTGCTGCAGATGAGCACAGTGACGGAAGAGGGGGTGGCGGAGGTGCGCAACGAGGCCTGCGACCTGCTCCTGGCCCACCGCATGGAGGCCAAGCTGAAGGGCAAGAAGGTGGAAGGCATCCTCAACCGCCTGCACGTGGCCATGCCCAAGCCCAGGGACAGCAAGGTGGGTCACCCACGTGCTCCTCGGTGCTCAGCAGCCGTCGGGGCATCTGCCGTTGCAGGAACTGCAAAATGACGATGTTGGCTACAGTCACGTCTTCTTAATAAGGACACCTCCGTTCTCCGAAACGGTCCCTTTCCCTCAATACCGTGGCATAGGCAGTGGTAACACGGAATGTGATGCAGCATCGAGCTAGACACGACAGCAGCGCCGCCATTTCTAATGCCATGGCAACTTCGAGAACGAGGTATATAAGCAACAAATAAGTACTATGGGTAAAGTGCGTCACTGGCGCGTCGCTCTATGTTTGAACACGTAATGTGACCCGCGGAAGTCACTCGGATTTACTTCAGCAAGACGTTCAGCTAGCACTCGTGTTCGATCAGTGAGGAGACGAGCACTGCATTAGCAATCGGCTGGTACTCGTGTTTCATTCTACCGTCAGCGGAGTCGAAACTGGAAAATGGTTAGGTGCTAGCCACATAGCACATTCTGCAGTGAAAGTCTTTCATAATAACGAGGGAAAAATGTGAGTATTTACCCAGTTCTTCCCCAAAGAGCTTGTCTATATAGTAGGGTATTCATTTTAAACGGTCCATATTAATGAGGCATGACTGTACCTGCTTTTTGGGGGCACATTCTTTGACAATATGGATGTTTAAAGCACCCAGCCCACACTGTCGAATATGCAAATTCTGACGTATGTGCACCAGATAGAAGCAGTGTTTGTGCGTAGCCCTCAGATAATCGAAAATAAACTTCAGGTGCACTATTTTTGTCTTCAGGCCCAAATACCTCAATATTTGGAGGTTACAAAATGTGAGAACTCGTGGATAAATCGTATAAAATGTGCGTAGCTGTTCGAAAGGAGCCTCGCTCCTTTGTTACGTCGCCTCTGGATCCAAGATGAGGAAGCATAGCTTGACTCAGTGCAAAGTGTTTAATGGGATAAACATACCTCTATAGTCTTTCTATGCTGATATGCTTTGCAAACTTCTTTCTCTTACCAGGAGAGGCCACCCTGCATCCCAGAGAAGGCGCTTCAGAAGAAGATGGACGTGGACGGTGCCAAGAAGAAGTTGGTGAGCCGCAAGCGTCAGCGAGGGCTTCGTTTCGCAGTCCGTTTACCCTTTTCCGACGCCTTTTCTAGGAGCGAGACATCGAAGCCGAGCTTGGAGATGACTACATCCTTGACTTGAAGAGTGAGTGGCAGAGAACTCTTGGTGTCATTCCGTTGGCTTCTACACACCATTTTGCGAGAAAGGAAGCGAGGCCGACGCTGCGAGGCTGTCTCGGCACGAGGCTCGTACTCGTGCTGCGTGAGCCGTCGTCCGAAGCGGCCCCCTCACCTTCGTAGCTTCGGCTGTACTTTTAGCAAGGTGCGAGGTTTTCAGCGTCCTGTTCCGCCCACGCATCGAATGTGGTTTTGAAGTGGCAACAGATGACGGCGCAAAAGCCGGAGCGTTGTGCTGTAGGATGTCGCACTCCGTCAGCGTGACGCTCCGGCACGGAAACATAAAGGCTCGTCTCACTCGCGATTTAGGACCGTGTGCCTCGAAACCTCTCATGATCTCCTACAACGAGTAAACACATCGGTGGCACCTATCGAATAGCCGTGGAACACTCGGAGGCCGCGTGTAATTCCTATTTCTTTCGTGCATCATTCTTTTCTTTTTTTTGGCTCGAAAGATTTGTTGTTAATTCTTCTTCGATAGGACCTTGAAATTCGGTCTAGTTATCCGAAGGTCTAGTTTAAAAAGAGTAGAATAAGCCCCTGTATTTGTTCGATCATTCGAGATTTGAAAGGAAGCGGAAGTGCCCTCGTCTCAGTAGCACTGACCCTGCACCCTTAGCAGATACGTACATAAAAAGCATCCAGGCCTCATTTGTCGCCATCGTCGGCTTGGAAAATCTGAGTCTGTCAAAGGAGTCTAGAGTAAATAAACCTTTAGCAGCAAGTGTTCTTTTTATTCTCTTTTATATATTTTAAATTACAGGGCCCTAGTCATTTACTAGGCTTCTCTCGGAGCCAGAGTGTTTGGTCTCCCCAGAGGCTGCGTGGATAAAGGCAATATATGTATTTGTTTTTATGCTGAAATACGTATTGATTTTCAGTTTTCATTTCATTTATTTTCTCTTGGGGCCCGAAGGCATTACAGAGAGGGGTGAGTTTTAACAGAAAAAGATATATCAGTGTAACAATAAGCAATGCAAAAATAGGACATGGCTAAGGAATAACAAGAAAATTAGTAGGGTAATCACAATTTTGAAATCAGCAGAATCCATTATTGAAACTATGGGTGCGGGAAGGCAGATCCAATCTATTGAGGTTTGATATGTGAAGAGGGTTCTATAAATAATGTTTCACGAAGTGCAGGATTGGTGTCACAATTCTAAATTATCTGCAGGTTTTATTTGTTTTCTCATGAAAATATTATATTTAGCAGGTACTAAATAAGATGAATACACCAGGTGGTGACACTTCAAACTTTCACTCTTGCTGTTTCTATAGAATAGCCCTTGACTAACACAAATAAGCTTTCAGGCATACCCTGTCTCATGAGTTTCTTCTATCTTGGCATGCTGCACTCATGTTTGGAAAAGTGCCATCTTTGCAATGTTTCATCATGCCACGAGCAGTTCTGTTCGAAGTGGTGCCATTGAAAATTGGCACATGGTATTCTGCTGTCAACACCTCTTGCCGAATCATGCCCATGTCAGCACATCATCGTGTCAATCGGGGTCAGTCGGGTACTCTGACTGCCTGTCCCATCAACGGACAACCGTGTGTCCATGTGTGGTGGTGTTGCCCCGACACCAGAGAAGGAGGGAAAGGCGCTGATTCGGTGGCCAATCCACAAGGCATCTAGGATAAAGGAGGTGTTGGTGGCTTATCCAGCGTGCTCGGTACGATTTGTTGTGTGGTCTTTGTTCGGCACGGCCCACAAAAACGTGCCTGTTTGTGGACATCCTTCTTGCCTTTCAGAGAACTATGATCTTCCTGGATGAGGAGAAGTACGACGTCATCCCCGAAATCTGGGAAGGACACAACATTGCGGACTACATAGATCCCGACATTCTCAAGGTGAGCTTCTGTACCAGCAGACACCTCGACAATATTTTAATAATAGAGCACTAAAAAAAAAGAGGATTGCTTCTTTTAAGAACGAGTTGGCGTGTTGTGCCATGGGTTGATAGGTAGAAGCCATCTACTCGCATAGTTTAGCGGTCCCTCCCGCCTGACATTTCCTTCTTAAAGGGGCGATGCAACAATTTTTTACTTTGCGCAAATACCACTTAAAACGGATCCCTGACGTTAATGACCTATGAAACACGCGTTCGTTTTTCACCCCACGCAATAGAAGTCCCAGAAAAAAATAAAGAAAAACGAGCGGCGTTCATTCCCTCAACTCGCAGCCAGAACAAGCGTCCACGTGATCTGAAGCCGATTATATGCCGCCAATGTTGATCATAGCCACGCGCTGGGGTTGGCAAAGCACAGGACACGCGCTGAGTTCCCGACATTGTTATGGCTCGGCTATTGTCGTCGTTGCAGCGATTGGACACGGGCCACTACCCGAATGCTTCTCGAGCCAGTAATTATCACGAGCCCAAATCGAAGTGCCCACGCAATGCTCGGGTCCAATCTATGAACCGCATTCAAATATCGTCACCGTGGGGTGTACTGCGATCCCCACGTTACGTCATCATAATTACGCAAAGGAGAGATTGAATGAAAATGATCGCTTTTGTCCTTGAAATTACACCGCAACAAAGGAGCTGCTTGGCCAGTGGCGTTGCGTGTAGTACCCTTGAGTCCCACGTAGTGCCAGTAAGCTTCGTGTAAAGTGAAAAATATCCAATTGAATATCGTTGCACCGCTCCTTTAAGTTCCGAACGAATGCTTCTCCCGAAAAGATTGGCCACAGCCGTTTTGTTTCTCAGGCACTGCCCACAATGGGACATCGCCCACTGTGGGCAGTGCCTGAAGCGGGATCAAGCTCACTTCATTTTACTGCAGCTGCAGCACAGCGTGCTGATGTGTAAACTTAGGCGAGGCAATACAACTGCTGGGCAAGTGAGTTCCCACAGCCCCTTACAGAGTGAAAACAGCGGGGCATGTCTTTCGAACGCCCGGCCCCTAGCACGTGCCCGTGCCTTTCGCCGTGCCTCGCTGCACGCGTGCTCTTGAGGTCCACGAGGTGCCGAAGCATTGTCAAAAGTAGGAAGCTTGCACCGGAGGCGGGACAACTGAAGCTCCTCCCTGTTGTTCTCACCCTGTCGGCGACTATAATGTGCCTTATTCATTGTTTTGTATGTCAGCCTTTCGTGTTAAGAGTGGGAAATCTGACATTCAGAATATAAGTTGAAAAAGAGCAGTAGCTTGCGGGGAGATGAACATGATCCACTTAATTGCATTCACTCATCGTGTTGGCGGCATCTTGTGCCACCCTATTAAGGGCCGTTTATACTGAGAGAGTTTGGTTTCCTGGAAGGGCAACTCCGCTCAATTTCTAAGATTTTGGGATAATGAGTGGATTTCGAATTAAAAAGCCCCAGTAAAAGACACTACGCCGTTTAAGCTTTCACGAAAATGGGATATATATTTTTGCAATTAATTTTGAAACACGAGTGGAAATCGAAACCGAAACTTCGGCTCCGTCTGGCAACATTGGCCTCGGGCCGCCAAGTTCATGGCCATCACGTGGTATGACATCTCACGAGATCTCGGCCCAACGACGGGCGGGATTGGGGCGGGCGTGTGGCAGGCGCGAGTGTCGTCTGCACCGCACTCTTCGCCATGTTTTGGTGCCCACGGCATTGACGCACGTCTGCACAACTGCGGCATAAGTCTGCGCATGTGGTGTTTGTAGTGTGGACAAAGCTCCGATAGACAATAATCACAAACGGTGAGACGACGACGGTAATTGTGACGCGGAAGACGGCGGTAACGGCGGGACCAATGCGGGCGGCCGAACTGTTCCCAAGAAGCGGCGCTGCTCAGTTTGCGCGTTACGCCAATCACGTGGACACCGCTGAGTGCCGAGAGGCAACGTTGCTGAGGTCATGCGCTACGCTCGCCTGGAGAAGTAAAAACAAGCAAAAGGGGGCCATGATGATGACGTTAAGCTCATTGTTGGCTCCGCCCATGCTGTAGCCTCGACTGCGCTGTTGGTTGCGCCTGAATTCGCCCCGCTCGAGTCAGCCGATTTTGGCGAGTTGCAAAGTTTGCCGGACCGTTTAAGAAACGTTTAGACAGAACTGCGTCGTAATATTTGACGTGTGGTCTTCCTAGGCGATACTAAAGAGGACTGCATTGTTTTTTGAAAACCATAAATGAAGCGGAGTTGCCCTTTAAGGAGGTTTTGACAGTGTCAACCGCAGCAGCGTAGCCTGACAACCGGGGAGATGACTAGTTATAGCTACCATTTTGGGGCTCTGACTCGTAGGAATTCTACGCGATCTCTCGGGAATAAAGAGGAGAAGTAGCACCATTTTGCGTTATCTCGAAATCCGCCGGTTCTAGCGGGCAACAAGCTCCGCCCATTGGCGAAACTCTCAGTATAAACGGCTCTGACCTAACCGATTGCGGCAGCCAGAGCAATGCAACTGGACCGCTGAAACAAGCAGCTGCTGCCGCCGTTGGGGCCACCTGCGAAGAGGTCGCAATTGTTCTTAGACACGTAAAAACTCGTTTCCACCCAAATTGACCATGCAAACACAACTTGACTTTGCGTGAAAAATTTCTAAAGTATGAGGAGCAGCTATTAATTTAAGCAAATATTTATTCACTGCGCTCACCCCTCGGATGACAGTAATGAAGCAACAAAGGAGCTGTTATCTCCGGTATTTCCAAAATGCCATCATTTTATTGGGTTAATTGCCTGCAGTAGAAAAATGCACAGTTGTCATTGTATTTTATCTTGGCATGGTCACAATCAAAATGCAACTTCGTGGCTGGGCTTAATTCTTCACAAATAAGGATGGCGGCTACGCTAGATTTGAGAGAAACGTTGGATTTATGTAGTTTGGTGCCTTGAACTTAGAATGGTATTAAATAACCAAAAATATCTTTCTGATATTTTTTGGCAACCGTCTCTTTGCTTGTGTGTATCTTTTCTTTTTTTGTTAAATGAGGGTTTGTGATTTATGATCCCCTGCTCTATTGTGGATAAATTTTACTAACTCATATTTTCTAGAGGAGGATGTGGTGGTGTTTGTGGTCTTGCATTTTTTAGGATGTAGCAACTGGGATTACTTCATGCCATAATTTTCTTCTTTTTTCTTTTTTTGTACCTTTAGAAATTGGATGAATTGGAGGCTGAAGAAGAGCTTCGGGAAAAGGCCGGCTTCTATGACATGCCTGAAAGCGACGAAGATGAAGAAATGAAGGAAATCAGGAGCTTGGCGAGACAGTAAGTTTGGGGCACCAACTTTAAATTGTTTGCCTGTTCCTAATTAAAAACAAAACAAAAGAAAAACCTTGTTGAAATTTTAAGTTTGCATCCTCTGCTGCTGAGTGATGCACTTGACTATTTAATGGGGAATTCTATTAGTTCTTTTAGTGCACTGTTTAAGGTAGTGTGAGCACAGTTATTTTTGGCAATATTTGCCACGAGGCTTTTGGTTTTGTCCCTTTTCTTAAAGGGCAGTGCAGTGGTGTTCAGTTGGAATGTTTTCACTTTACACAAGCTTACTGGCACTGGCAGTATCCAAGCATGTTCGAATGCAACTCCACTGACCAAGAAACCTTTTTGTTGCAGTGTGTTTTCAAGGATAAAAGCAAGCGTTTTCTTTCAACCTCTTCTTCGCGGAACTTGATGACGTAGCTCGGTGGTTGCAGTTTTGGCATAGTCCCCTGAGTGACGGTATTTGAATGTGGCTCATAAATTGGACCTGAGCATTGCGTGAGCTCTCGATTTGGACTCGTGATAATCAATAACTCGACAAGCATTCAGGTAGTGGCTCATGCCCAATCACTCAGCGATTGGCTCATGCCCAATCGCTGCAATGACGACACTAGCGGAACCATGACGATGTCTGGGACTCAGCGCATGTCCTGTGCTTAGCCAGCCCCATCCTGTGGCTATGATCAACATGGGCGGCATATAATCGCCTCCAGATCACGTGGTCGCTTGTTCTGGCTGCGAGTTGAGAGGGTGAATGCTGCTCGTTTTTTATTTAATTGTTTTCTGCAATATTTTTGCGAAGGGTGAAAAACTAACGCATGTTTTATAGGTCATAAACGGTGCCGGTTCTTTCTAAGCGGTGTTTGTGCAAAGTACAAAATCATAGCACTGCCCATTTAAAAATAAACTACCATCGTCTTTTCTTTTCTTTTTTTTTTTTATTAGAGTCTAAGCTCATTATAACAGACCTGGATACAACAGACATTTGGTTATAACATACCGATTTGTGAAGTTTGGTTGGTTTTCCTCTACATACCATTGACTCAACTTCATATCTGCATACAACATGCTCTTCTTACAACAGACCGAAATCTTGGTCAAAATCAAGGTCCGTTGTAACGAGCTTAGACTGTATATGAAGGGTAAAGCTGAATTGTATTTATGAAAAGGTCTGAAAGAAAAATTGCTTTCCTAGCAGGGGGCACCCATGTCATTGAAAAAAGAGTAACGCATCTAGTAGCCTTTCGAACATGTTCTAGAAGCAGGGTGTAGTGGTGTGTAGCGTAGCCACATTCCCAGCAATGCAAAAAGACAGAGCTACTGGCCCACACCAGTAGTGGAATGGCATCACCCACAAGCGACACTTGCATTCACGTCTAAAATTTCATCCTAAATATTGCAATTTCATCCTAAATCTTACAATTTTCCGAGAACTCAGATCTAGTGCCACGAGGTAGCTAACACATTTTTTTTGTGATGAAAAAAGTACCTAATACCCTCACAATATTAGTATCCTGATGTAGAACTTTTAGGGGTTGTCTAGTCCAGAGGTGCCCCTAAAGTACTTGAATGTTGTCTGGCGACTCCCCTCCCCCTCTCCCTCCCCTCTGAATGTATTTCACAGTAATTCTTTCTTTCTGGGTCCCACTACCCCCAGACGTCATCTCGCATCACCCCAGGGGCTGCTGCGCTCCATGCGGGAGCGAGCAGAGGAACCTTTATTTTTCATTCCTTTCATTATAATCTGTTCCCCCCAGGGGTTCTGACCCTTACGCTGTGCTTTTCTGGTCTAGTCGACACCAGTTATGATTAACCTTTCTGAATAAAGATGTTGTGCCATTTAAAACTAAAAGAAAATAATGCAGCTTGAATCTATTATATCAGGCTATTAAGCTGAAGTATTTATTGTGAACAGCGCATTCATTTTATGAATGAACTCGATCTGATTGCAAACCCCGGGGTCTGCAATCATCCGAAGCAGGTGGCTATGTTTGAAAATAAATCTGCGGCATCACCAGCCTGTGTCCCTTGGTCTCTAAAAACTTGGTGTGTTTATAGAAGTAGCCAATGGAGATTTCATATTAGGTGTTATGTCTTGACTGTTTAATTTGTCTCGACTTTTTTAATTTGGGTGGAGAGTGTTTTTGCCATAAGTATCAATGTGTTCCTGAAACAATTTCTTAATCAATTTTGTTTATTTTTGGCATTAGGATCCGTACGAAGAAAGCCATTCTGTCCATCAACTCAAAGATTGACAACACCACCAAGCCCAAGGTGTCGAGGCCAAAGATGAAAAAGGTATGTGCTGATTTCTCTTAACTTCCTTCATGCAATAAATTTCGAGCTTTGCTTTTATGATGCCGTTTGGGCTTAGTTCTAAGTTTTCACACACTTTTATTTGCATGTGAATATGTTAGAACAGTGGTTAAAAAATGGGGTCCCCGAAGGCCTTCTTAGGATCCCTGAAGCCCTCAACTGACCAAGAAATATGATTGACGCTGACCATCTTACATGTGCACCGAGTGAGCAGGGTTGATTAGTCTCTGTTTCAGAGTTTCAAAGATGACTTGCCGCATGCATTGTTTTCTTTATTTACTCTTTTGTCATCGTAATCGTCTATTATCCCCTCTCCTCCCCAGTGGATGGGGTCTCCCATTACTTCCGCTGATCCGGAAGGGGTCTCTGAAATATCAATGGTTGAGAACCACTGTGTTAGAGCATGGACACCAGAAAAAAACAAAGGAAAGTTTAGTGTAACATTTTAAGCAGGCCAATTTGCATTGTGTACTTGCATCACATGTATGTCATGTCTTTTAGATGCCGTGAGGCTCCGGTCATTGCAAAATATGAGATTCACCATGTCCTTCTACATTAAGCTTTACTACATTTGATGTTGACTGAACCCTCTCAATGTCTCTACTTGACGTTCGATGTTTGTGCACATTGTATTTTCGCTTAACGTGACCCCTGGTACCCTTGTGTCATCAAATATGAAACCATTTTTACCTTTTGTGTGCTTGGTCTGGCTCTTTTCCCAACTCAGAGGGAGCGAAGTGTGAGCAGACTCCGTTCCGAGATGTCCGAGCTTGGCGTGGAACTTCCAGGAGGAAGGGTATGTCCATTTTGCTACGTTGGCTTTCTCTGTCTTTAACCACTACATCATCGTATTTTGCAAATGCTGTATTTTTCTGATCTTTAAGCGACACTGTCGTATAAGTCGTGCCTTCCTATAAACGGCAGTTTTTGCGAAAAAGTTGGTAGTACAAGTCACACTTTTTTGTACGGTCGTTGCGGCGAAACTGCATCGATAAGCCCGCATACGTGTACTGTGATCGTGTTATTTGAGCTGGAGCCAGTTTCAATATTTTTGCCAGCTAACCGAACGAAAATAAGACCCCCTTTGAAGATTTGTTTTGATGCACCAACCATCGCTTTAACAGGAATCCACCATACTGCCGAGCGCAGCATGCGAGTCGAAGTCGACATGCGGTCCCCGTAGGTTATGTCCGATAGATCTAGACTCTTCTTCGGACCGCCAAAAAAGCAGGCCATTGGCAGGCGCTCTGTCGTATCTCCTTTGTTGTAAACATTGATACGGCCTGGCGACGCACCAACAAAAATTTTGAGAACAAAAATCCGGCCCGTACACCGGAAAATACGGAATTTAATTTTCTCCCAACATTCTACATTTTTACTTCGAGTTGATTTTTGATGTTGCAGCGAGTTGTGTGAGCTCTCTGGGAAATTCTCGGCTGAATGGGCTCCTCGATGAGCTGGGACTCTGCTGGGAAGATGCGGCAGCGGTGCCCTTGAACATTGTGTCGACGTTGTCCTTTTCCCACCAGAGCCACTTCAAGAGGGCAGCCTCGGAGGTGAGGACCCCCCGCCCCCTCAAGAGGAAGAGGGAGGACAGTGAAGGACGGGTGCGCAGCAGCTCCAAGACGCCCCGGGACCAGTCCGGTGTCCGAGACGCCAAGGCAAGTGCCCCTTCCTGGGATCTTCTAAAGTTGTTTGCCGTTTCGCCTACCTGCTGCACACAGCCGAACCTTTCGAGTGCCGGGTTTTTCGCCCAACATGTTGAGCGCAAATTTTGCTCTCAGTAACTCTGTAGCATGCTCAGTGGGGAATATTTATTTGTGAACGACACACTGTTTTATGGGCAAAAATTTATATGACGTCTGCATGCATCCAGCCTATGACATATTTCTCGAATGTACTTTTTGAGACAGGGTGCTATGCAGTGGCACCTCGACCTCACACCCCCAGGTCACTCTTTTGATATGGCCTTGCTCGGCCTTTGTTTATTTGGGACTGTGTCTTCCTTGTTTTCACAGTCGTTGAATCCCGTGTTTACTAGTAATGTCTACATCAGTGTTTGCCATGAAGCGTGAGGCTGAGTGACATAGACCCGCCATTCTATAACAATGAAGGAGCATACTAAAAGGGAGGTTGCCTAAATGAAAAAATTGCATGCCATCAAAGAACAACACCACAACATAAAACACTGTTTTCTTTGCTTGCTTATACATGCCACTGCAAGTAAGCAAGAAAGGATAGCCCAGTTGGGAGAAGCAGGGAGCAAACCAAAGCGGAAACCACATGGGAATGTGCCCGAGTATACTTGCACGTGGCACTCAAAGGGTTAGTGAGGAGAACCTTGGAGGTCAGAAAAGTCGGGGAAACGTTGACCTTGCAAGCTATAATCAGCTTGTCGACATAAGTTTCACTTGTTTCATATTGAGTTAGCCCTGATGATTGTAAGATTCCAGATAAAATGTAATTTGGTAACAATTCTCCTGTGGAAATATGTGGCATTTAATGTTACACTCCCGGGACACCGTTGAAATTCTTCAGATCAGTCAGTGCTCTGTAGTTGTATCATAGTACTGAACCCATAGTTAATCGTTCAAAAAAGAAGTTTTAAGCAAGTCTTTTATTGAAATATAACCGCCTACATCACCTGTTGGCTGTTTATACGTAGATTTTTAGCTTAAGCTGTTTTCATTTTTTTTTTCGCAATAATTGTTCAATTGAGAATCAGCACTCGTCCTGTGTACTTCTTTAATCAGTCCATGTTTTTTGTTACCTCTTCTTTATATTTTTTATAGTCAGGAACCAACTTGCCTGCATCATCATTTCAGTACTGCAGCTTTGTACTGTCTGTTTGCCGAGGAATAGAGTTACAAAAAGTGTTTGCGGAGGGTTGAGGGCTTGAGATTGCGGCTATTAGTCTCGTGGCGGATCGAGGTTGATAAAGCCATTGTGTGTGTGTGTGTGTGCAGATGAGGAAGAAGGTGAGGACTATCGGCAAGAAGGCCCAGAAGGGCATGAACCGCATGGCCAGGAAGGGAGAGGCAGACCGCAAGATTCCCAGCCTCAGGCCCAAGCATTTGCTGGCCGGACGCCGGGGAGTGGGCAAGGCCGACCGCAGGTGAATGCGGCAGAATTCAGAACCCTCGGTGGAATGCGTAATAAAACGCAGCTTTCAAACTCCCTCCTTGTCGTCGTGCTTTGAGTCTGGTCTCCGCATGGATGTAGCCCTTCAAGGAAGGTGCCTGGAGGCTGGATTGCTTGTGGACTGTGTGGAAGGATATTTTATTACAGCGATAGCTCTTAGTGGGACACTTTGCGGGTTTTTCGCCATCGACTGCGTTCCATATCGGCTGGCCATTTTCGGCACTCCGCTGTAACATTCCATATTGACGTCACGCCGCGCGTCACATCACCTGTTACCTGGCGTCAGCTGACACCATGACATGACATTATCATGTCAAGTGACATTGCACAGTGATGCAATGTGACTTGGCAATGAGTAGGGTGACGCCATGAGTTATGTGATGTCATGACATCATGTGACACTTTGACGCCATGTGACATTCAGACATCATGTGACACCATGACAGCATGTAGAAACATAAACATGAGACTGCTGATGATGGAAACAATAAGAAACAGTAATCGTTTTTGCTAATTATGCAAGAAAGGTTCTCAGGCAATGAAACCATATAAGCTAGGTGGAGTATTAAGCCAGCGGAAACCACGGGCGTGAAATCGGGGGGAGCTACAACGCTCGAAACTTGAGTGCACGAGTGCACGATTTTGGAAGTGCTCTTCAGTGACCACAAGGCAGTGTTCATTTGTGTCCAATAACATTACATAAGACGTAGAGGGAGCCACATGAACGACAATGAATGGTTCATGTATACTCGAGCAGTTTCATCGTTTTCTAAATTTCAAACTTGGGTGTGCGAGTCTTGTTTCCAATAAAATTGTTTAACAGGTTCACAAAATGCTCTCTACTTAAGGGGGGACACTACCTGGGAATGTCAACCTTTGAACTGCTCACTCAATCGGCGTGATATTTGCAGGTGTTGTTTGTAGCCATGCAGAAGGAGGGCATGCAAAGTTCCAGCCCTGTGAACACCCCAGAACGAAGTAAAGATTAGCTTTGCATGGAATCTGCTCAATGAATCTGTCTTTGAGAAATGGTGTTGATAACCACATATATTTCTGATGGAGTAACTATGAAAAGAAATTTCAGAAAACATGTATTTTTCATGGAAAAAAAACGTATGAATTTTTTTTTTCTATACAAGTTTTGCAAATTACAATTTTCTATAATAAAGGAACATGAAAATGCAAAATCAAAGTTCATAGTAACTGGATCTATAAAAGTTTGGTATATAAGCCACAAAAATTAAGTCTCGATAGTTTCCAAACTAAAACGATAGATTTATTGAGTGAAATTTATGCCAAAAAGAGGAACGGAGAAAAACGCATTCAAATTGCTCGAACCTCTACCTTTTCTTTAGCATCTGTGGACAGGAAATAATTCATAAAAAAATAACTATGCAGTGTAAACAATTGAAACTTTCTGGGAATACTCTCTGATGTTGGCAGATGTAAATATGGCATTTTTCAAAATCAACTTTTTTTGCAGGAATATTTTTCTGTGTAGTGTCCCCCCTTAATATCGGTTCCAAAGCGCTATGGAATTTTGGTCCGGTAGGTTACTCGGTTTAATACGAAACGCCAATGCGGACTTTATGGTGCGCATTGGCCTTTACCACTCATTCAGTCCATCTCCGAAATGACACCTTATCATGAAACGCTTTTCTAACTTCTTCCTGTTTAGCTTTCTCCTCAACTCATAAATCGCGCATTTTACTGAACAGTTCAAGAAGACGGTAAGGAGGAGTCCCTCTTGCTCGGACTCTCGCTTGTGCAATCCGGACACATCCATTCTCCCCTTAGAAGATTAGGCCGTGGCTCAAAATTCAGACAAAAGTTTGCTTTCCCCACCCCGTTCACCCCGAAGCTGACAGTGCCGTGGAAGCGTGCTCGTTGGGCCAGCCACACTTTAGCCACGTGATGACGCTCTCTCGCGCATACCCACTCGCAGAGAATGAGGTCAGGTGATGAAAGGGAGGTGGCTGATTGGTCCAGCAAGCGCATAGCTTCCATTGCAATGTCAGCTTAGGGGTGAAGGGGAGAAGTGAGTCTGGTGTCGTGTGATGTGCGTTTGGGCCCAGTGACGCGCTGCGGGGCCGGTGACGCGCTGCGGGGACCGCGAGATGTATCACAGTGAAAAGGCAGCTTACGAAGGGAAGGAGGTACGAAATAGTTCGCTGAGTTTTCTATTTTTCGTACCGAAAGTCAGGCTTTTGACTTTCTCCTTTTGGCCCACTGAACGATGTGCTATTAGTAAAATCCAAATGTAAATTGATTCCAGCCCAAAATTTGTTTCATGGGCCCTTTAACGGCTCCGGCGTCGCACCTCAGCTGTCACTGTGTTTCACCTTACGAGATGCGTAAGTGTTTATCAATTTCTGGAAACCTCAAGCTATACTCCGTTTCACCTTACAATGGGCCGCAGTAGATGCTGTAAGTAAGGTTTCATGTTTTCGAGTGAATACCGATAAACCAAAAAATTAACCCCCAAGGCAGTTTTACCAAAATCGGCAGTGGTGGGAATGCTGCGCCAATTGCGCCTAGCTGCGCCAATTCATAGATGCTGCTACATCCTGCTACAATTGGGTGTTTTTTGCTAAAATTGCGCCATCCCTGCTCCAAAGGAACATTTCCGCGACCGAAAATTGCAAAAAGCTCCTTGTCGCCTCAGAACGAACACCAGGTGGCGCAATTTACCGCCCATTTCGAAGGGAATACTATAGATAGTCAAGACAAACCAGACGAATGACAGCCGATAGCCAACAGAATCCAATCGTAATCCTGTCTTCCTTGTTTGGGCCGGTGGGCCCGTTCGCCTCGGTGCTTCCTGCAATGGCGCTTTCAACACCGAAAGGGGGTCCCTTTCTTTTATCATTATGTTGGCCTGCCGCAGCACTTTATTTACGGTGTATGTTGTTGAGTTAAATAGTATAAAGAACCCGAGAGCGTGTCGTTATGGGTGCATGGTTGTGGCAGGTTTAATCGATGTAGCAAACCTTAACTGAACGTATTAACAGGCGTGTTTTAGACCGTGTTTGAACACTTTCGCTTGCGTGATTGGCAAATCGGCTCGCGATTGACGCTTTTCGTGATATGTGTGGAGTGTGCTGCTTCTGTGATTCTCGAACAGTTAGTAATAACAATATTTACGTGCAAATAAAAAATATTATTAAAGCGAAAGGCACGATTAGCGGCGAAGAAGGCACGGCATGAACTGGTCATCGCTCGTTTTTCTCTTTTTCGAATTGGAAGGTTGTTGCCAAAACTACTACCTAGTGCGGTGAAATCTCATTCGGGTTACCTACCAATGATGTAAAGCATGGTGCTGGTTAATTTCGTAACGACTATTTTTGCTGGCTGGACGTTTCGCGAAGTTGGAAAGTACAAATTTCCGGGATATTTCGCGGGTAAAAAAATTGGGAACCAGATGGTATGTATGCTTTTTATTCGTTTCCATGGTATGTCTTATTTGCATGACTAATATTTTGCGCTGGCTTAATTAGGCCCTCGCTAAAATTAAGGTGTTCACAATATCACATGTGATCGCGATCTTTTTTTTTCTTTTTTTTTAGCCCGCGAGGTATTTTGGAAACTTGCACATTCCAAATTTGCAAAATGTTGAGTCTGGCCATTATGTGAAACGGTACGGTGTCGTCTTTGCGCTAGCTGTGTCGCGAATGTATTGGTAGCGCCGGAATGTACCCGAGTTTAAGCTTATGTCTCAAATTTTAAGGAGAGCAGACTTCTTAAATATTTTGCTGTCTCAAATTTTAAGGAGAGCAGGCTTTTTAAATATTTTGCTCGCTCAGTGACTTGTGAAAACTGTGCCGCTCTGTCAATAGCCAGGTTGAAAATATCTAACTTTTTCAAGAATCTCGCATTCAGTGACTTATCTTTTAAAAGCCATGCACATTTGAATACTGTCATGGTAAATTCTTCTGATATCATCAAGGAAATATTATTGTTGAGCATATTCTGTGCAGGGCGTCATAGCAAGTTTAATGTGGACATGGTACTAATCAAGAGATCTGTGTATTTATGACTTGGTATTGCTGGGCGGTGTTTCCGTTTTTATTTGAACAAGCCTCTATAGCCTAGGGCATCCAGTACAGCTATTGTTTTTTATTGGTACATGCTAGTCAATATTTTTGTTCTGTATTTTGTATTGTGTAAGACACCAGAAAGAAATGTAATATATGTTCTGTTCCCAATTGATTGGGCTACTGTTTTCACATTATACTATGAAAGATCTGTATATATTTCAGACACATTTATTTATATTCTGTTTACCTGTCATGCTGGGCGGTGCTAGTGGCATCCAGTACAAGTATTGGTTTTTAGTGGTACATGCTAATCAATTTTTGTTTTGTCATTTATTGCGGGTTATTTGAATTGTTTCTATTGTTGATTCTACTCAAGAGATCTGTGTACATGACAGATAAATTTGTGCTGTTGTTTACCTGTCTTGCTGGGCGGCAGACCCCTGCTACAAAAGTTGTTACAGCTGCTCCAAAACACGTTTTTGCCTGCTACACGAGCTGCTCCAAAAGTCTCGTGGGCATTCCCACCACTGAATCGGGGAAAATCCTCGAATATGAAAAACCCAAGCTTCACGGGGAAAAGATCTGTCCACAGCTTTATTTTGTGTTCACCAGGAATACAGCCCCAATTGAATTGTTCACGAGGTTTCTTGCTTCACAACCACACATCTCGTTTATTTTTCTTATTGGTAGGGGGTGTTTTTAAAAAATTCAAGTTATGCGTGTGTTTCCTAGTGGTTCGGGTTATCCCATGCCTGTGGCCTTGTCTTCTGGGTGGTATTGTACAAATGCAACTGACGAAATTTGATTGACACATCTCGTTATAGTATACGCCACTCTCCCACACAACCTTCGCCGATTTACACGCGTTCCTGCGGCATTCCGCCACAACATCCCGTCGCCACGCCGTCCACATCAGATCCAAAAGTACAAAACCGCGAGCACTCCAGTTCATATAATGGCAGTGTCAAGAAGGCCAAGTGAGATCGACCTTGACACTGCCATTGTATGGAGCGGTCTGGGTTATTGTGCCGTTGGTTTGGGATGCGCACAATATACAGCTGCAGTCTAACCAAAAATAATATACTGGTCTTTACTCACTTCAGATGTTGCATTCTTCTTGCCTTTGGTGTTTTGCACAGCTAGAGATAGAGCAGCGTAGGGAGCCTTCATGTGCGCTTTGCTAGGGTGATGCCACCCTTTGTAATACCACTCGCCGACAAACCAGCGCCATTTTGTTTCTCGGCGATAATCCGTGGGGCTTATAACCCTCCCGGAAACAAGCACCTTGTCTCACAAGTTCGGAGCAGCGCTGTGGGACCCATGGAGGGAGGATTAGCATTTTCCCCCTCGGATCGGAGGACCGATGGACACAAAGGCCACTTTCCGGCGCACGGGGAAACAATGAGGAACAAAATGGCGGTGGAGGAGGGTCTGGGAAAGGGGAACAGGCAGTTGGCATCACTCTATGCGAAGCGCACATGAAGGCACTCTAGAGCAGCGTAATTGCCGCTTGCGTTCATTGGTAATTCAAATAGTGCACACAATACCCAAGCTCGAACTATAGAAGCTCGCATCTTCTGGCTATCGCTGATAGATAACGTTAAAGAACGAAATATACCCTGCCATTTTCTTAGTCTAAAAATATCAGTGTGTGCGAGCCTTTTTTTTTTAAATTTTTATTGATTTTTTAGTTTGGATGTTTTGAGATAATTTGAACTGTGTTTTGAACTGTGCACCATGCACCAGTGAGGCACAACGTCGCGATGACGCGGACGGTACTCCATGTGCATTTGCATTACATGCTTTTGAAACCAGCTGCACCTGTGGGTAACTGGAGGGAGTTGAATGAAGGTAACGAGAAGAGCAAATCGTCTGCTTCTTTTGCAGGAGTTGCGGTGACGTCAGCAATGACGCCGAGCTCTGATTGGCTCTGGTTGAAGGATAGTGGGTAGACCTCAAAGCAAGCTTGCTTTGATGTCTACCCACTATCCTTCATTTATAACCAATCAGAGCTCGGCGTCTTTCTGACGTCACCGCAACCCCTGCAAAAGAAGCAGACGAACTTGCGCTACGCACTGCAGTTTGTAACATGGCTAAAAATAGCACCAATATACGCCAGCATCAAACTCGCTTTTTTTCTTTTAGGATTGAATTTACAAATGTCAGTGGTGGAAGTGCTGCGCCATTCGCGCAAATTGCGCCATGCACAAAACCTGTTACACCTTGCGCCAAAGTGCTATTTTTGCTAAGAATTGCGCCACACCTGCGCCAAACTGGGCAAAAGCAAAAAAAAAGGAATAATAATTAGTGGGTGGTTTTAATATTTAGAGAAGTAGAAGGAAAGGAAAATGGTACAAATACGTATTTCACAGCGTTCCTACTCGCCGTATAATTTGGTTTATCTTGGGTCTGAATACAGACCGAAGGCTCTAACACAGTCATGGGACATTTACTGCACTTGATCCGTGTAGTCTATGCACGCACAGGAACATGGACGAATGCCATGATGTCGCGCTTTAAATTAAGGTGAAACGAGGTATTGAAATGTCAACCACGCTGGATGTTTGATCCGCTGGCGGATTGATCGCCGACATCGTCTAAATTTCCAGACGATGTCGGCGATATGAGGAGCTAAATGTTGCGAGAAAACATTGCCAAATTGTAGAATGGCGAGCTACTGTGATAAGACAGAACCAGGGTCTTGCACTCCTGGTGAGATCACTTAATTATCATGTCTGCCGCATGCTTCCGTGCCGCCTCTCACCAGGGCACGCGTGTCGAGCTTTACCGCTTTGCACCGGAGTGCTAGGTGCAGCGGCTGACATGGGTGAGCGCCTGGGTTAGCGCGATAGGCTCAGTAATTATGCTCAGTACTATTCGAGGTCTACTTTTTTTTTTTTTTAGTAATAGGTTGATCTTCAAATAATAAAAAACTGCGCTCGAAAGAAAAAATAAAGCGGGTCTATATTGAACAATGGTAGTGGTTGTTCCCGTGCAGCTGTCGATCGAAAGAACAGCGAACTTTGACTTCATTCTGGTTCCAACGCCGCTAAGGAGCAGTGTCACTTGCACAAGTGTAGGTTTTCATAACATTTGGGGGTGGTTGTTTTGGCAGTTCATAATATTAAAGTCTTGAGTTTGGTAGGTTCATAAAACTTGGGGGACGCATTTTTGTTGATAGACGAGCTGGTTTTTGCAGGCATTTTACAGAACTTATTTATAGAGGCTAAATAACCAACCGGCTGTAAAAGTGCGAGGAGAGAAGCTTTATCCCAACTGAAGTGTTGCGCTTTGGTTAATTTTTCATGAATTTTTTAATACTCATTGTAAATGGAACCTTTCCTGACTAGAGCCTTATTTCTAAAAAGAACGCTCGTGTTCCTTTGGCGCCCTATCTAATCTTATTACAAAAGCGAATAATTAATATGCTTTATTATCAAAGACGAAGCCTCAGTCATCATCAAAGATGAACTAATTTAGCGATGCAATCACTTTTTCATTTTCAAGTGATGTGCTAACAGATGTTGGCATCTGCTCCGAAAGGATCAGTGACCGCTTTTAACTAATGTTTTACCTGCTACAGAACCTGCTACAAAAGGTCAAATGCGTCTTCCATCACTGCAAGGAGGAAAGAAATGCTTTTCAGATTAGCTGGGACGTCCTTTCCAGTTTTCGAACTATGGCCCAAGTGTCTTTTATTCATATCGGTCTCTTTTTTAGATATACCAGGCACTCTTTCTATTGTCCCGGGTGCGAATAAGCCAAACTCGCAAGGTAGAGAGTGGTGAGAACATTGTGAGTCTTACTAAAGATATATGTGGCTCGTTCGAAGTTGTTCGATCTGCATGCAGGGTTGCAGGTACCCTTCACCATGTTCTTCAGAGAGGCATCGCAAGCCAACTGTTCTTTTGTTGATTATAGGTAAGATTAAGTTCAAGCTAGCACGCGACTGCCATCACCTAGAGACTTGCCATATCTTAATGATCTTCAAGCACGAAATGCTGTCCGATAAGATAGGCTAAGTAACGACGAACCATCCGTTGTCTCTACACGGAACCCGCCGAAGATTGTGTGCTATCGCGGTGGTTGTGGACGTTTTATAACATGGGCCGAGGACTGCTCTTGTGCAAAACAAGTGCAAAGGGCATGGTTTCCTTTTTCAGCGCGTCCAATGTGGGATTATATACTCCGCAGCCAGTGCGACTGCTGATAGCGCAAATTATTTTTTACGTTGTTTCAATGTAAATCACGCGAAATTAACGAGTGCGACAGATCTAGCTTAACTTTAGAAATATTGACAAAACTATCATTTCGAAGAGAAGCTGCTAGAGAGAACTAAGTTTTCCTAAAATATTAATGAGTACATAATTGTGGACAGTCATACTCTAAAAGTGGAACCACCCCAAATTTTGTACTAAACAAGTTTATAAAAAAATCATATGAGTAACAAGCGCGATATTGAACCCTCTAAATATTTGGCAGATAAGTTCTATTTCGTTTTGTCTTCTGTACCCAAAGCTGAGCAGTGGTATAACCTATCTCTCTCTCTCTCTCCTCTCATATATATATATATATATATATATATATATATATAATTTGTACAGAAAAAAAAAAAAACTGGTCGAAGTTTTTTTTATATTTGTTTAGTTGCACAGACCTTTTCCCGAGACCAAATAAACACTTCGATGGTTTATTTGAACAGAGTTATCGAAGTTACGGCCTAGACCAGTAAAACCCTCATGCGCGGCTGGAGGAAGTTGCAATCTCGGCCTCCATCAACCTGTCGACTTTTTCTTTCAAAGGTCTCGAAACATCTCGGCTCAAGCGTTGCTCGATAACATTGTCGCAACTGCAGTTAGCATCCGCTGGAGCCGCATCACAACTCAGCTGCTATCTCGACGGCCTTGCTCTGGCTTCGTCTCCGTCTCTCCGCGCATCCTTGGTGTCCATTTCCGTGCCATATCCTTACAAATGCGCGGACGGGTCATCGCCAACATTGTCGGCACGACCAACGTCATCCTCCCATCTTATTTCAAGGTGCCACCTCCCACTTCTCGCGAATGCGCAACTGCGTCGTGTGCAACCAGACAATATGGCACAGTGACGTTCTTTTCGGTTATCTTGCCCAGAAAATCGATCTGAATGAAACGTAGCTTTACCTCCTTCAATGTCTGTCTGCGCTGTTTCTGCTTTTAGGGGAGGAAGTGGCCAGTGGGCTAACGCGTCTCAGCTCGGAGCGTGGAGCGAAGACGCGCTTGAGACATGGTTCGAATCCGCCGCCTACTTTCCGACGATCTGGATAGAGTTTCGTACCGCCAGCGCGTTCCAGCCATGAATAACTGCTGCGTGATGCCACGTTAAAAACCCCAGGTTAGCGGTTGTACCGCACTGGCGAAATTTCTCATCTACAGCTAAGAGACCGATTACCCGTTGAGGCGCATCTCCCCATCAAGGCTGTATAAACATAAAGAGCAAACCAATTTTTTTTTGTTTCTGCTTTTTCAACGCTGAAGTCAAGTCAAGGGATGCAGCCACACCTCGGCGAGGACTGCGTCCCACTTTGTGCCTTCGATTCGTGCGCAGGAGTCAGCGGTTTCATTTTCAGAATTTTGTTAGAGGGTGTGTTTACAAAAATGCAAAGTTTATTAAAAAAAACAAAAAACAACAACAACAACAACAACAACTTCCTTTTTTATTTTTATCGGTGCCACCTGCAGCTGGCTACCTTATTGGTTTTTGCGCTAGTGTCTGTCGGCGCGAGTTCGTGGTTCAATATCTTAGGCTGTCTCATCGAGCACCGGTGTCGTCTTGGATTTTAAACTGTTTTTTCAGATAAACCGGACTAGCAACCACCTTACTGGAGTGCTTCAACATGCTGCTGGCGCGAATGCACCGTCATGTTGCATTCACATTCTCAGAGTTCCGTGGCATATCCCTCTGGTCGGGGATCAGGGCTGCTCGATGTCCCTCAGAGAAGATATGGATCCATCCTAAAAGCAAAGAACAAAAATAATTTATTTATACCCCCCCCCCCCCCTCGCCCCTAAATTTCTCCAGGCAAAGTACATAAGCCTACCCTGGCAGGTCAACACCTGGTTCTGCGGGTGTCCTCAGTATGTTCTATCGTCCCATAGACGCATTCTGTGTACACGAACAGGACATCTGCGCTGCTTGGGATAGTAGCCCAGAAATCCCCAACCCCACTGAAATGTTGAGCCCCGCCCGGATCGAGACTCCTGGGTGAACACAATGGGAAGAGTCTTCTGCTCTGCGGAGAAGCCGTTACTCGTGTTTGCGTGGATCGAGATGCGCGAGATTGCGCCTTGGACGATTCTATCTGCTCTGGCCGCGGCCCAGTTGAGGACACTGCCGATAAGCGTGAGTCGTTGCGCGGGAGCTCCTCGGCTTCGCCTTATCAGGTCCCGGGCGGAAAGAGCCCGGGGCGACGCGACCGGGATCTCCCTGGCCTCGCTTGCCGCCGACCCCCGCGCCGTGGAGTGTGTTGACGTGAGCGTCTCACTCCGGAGTGGGGAGACCCCGGACAAGTGTGCGCTCTGTTTTGTCTCCGCCCAGAGGGCACGCTCGCCTCGCGAGGAGCTACGAGTCGGCGAGCACGTGCTGATTGTTGTAAACGCGGGTGCGACCAGGCGGCGGAGGTCGCCAGAGTGGACACCCGGGCACACGCCAAGTGCGCTGTCAAGTACGAGCGGGTAGTTTTGCCTGGGCCGGTTTGTTTTTGAACCTGAAGGCATGCCCCAACGGAGATAAAATATAACGAGAGAGAATTCGAAGTATTGACAAGGCTATTGGCGACGATAATGTTTCAGTGGTTCCTATGTGTGACGTCACGACCAGAATGACCAATTTCCAGCGACGATTTCGATGGTGCGTGCTCAGGGGCGGATGCAGGAATTTCCTGAGGGGGGGGGGGCGGGTGTTGGTCAGCGTACCATATGTTCAGCAACCCCCTCACCCACTCCTTCGTTTTACGCCCTGAATTTTACACATGGAGAAACCTCAAGAGGGGGTCAGGACATCCGGACCCCCCTTCTAAATCTGCCCCCTGTGCGTGCTATGCACACGCATCGGAGAACAGCCGCCATTGCTGACCTTCTCTGGTCTTACCGAGATGCCGAGCCACTGAAGCGGGCGTTGACGAGCCTCCACAAAGGCTTGTGCTGGGGAGAAGGACACAGTAGAATCTAAAATTGCAATGCGCCGAGGAACTGAGGGAGAGGAGGAGACGAGAGCGCGCGGTGAGGTCAGAACGCCGAGCTCTGGTTGGACTGATTAGGGGGTAGACCTAAAGCTAGCTGCCTTTGTCTCCAGTGCGCTCGTCGAACGCCGTTAGAACGCGGAACGCTGGCGTCCGACGTTTGGCTTTCGCATTCGAATTTGTTCGACGAGTGCAGTGGAGATAGAGGCAGTCTTTGCCTCCACTTCACTCGCCAAATGCGTTGGATAGCGCAACGCCTGCATCAGGCTTTTGGCTCTCTCGCATTCGAAAGCGTTCGACGAGTGCAGTGGAGACAACGACAGCTATAGTCGGTTACAAGTAGGGTTCGAAGTTTTCGGTTTAAACAGATAAAAACCGGTAAAAGTACGCCGAATCCATTTTCGGAAATTCGGTTTTAACCGAAAAAGGTCAGTTTGTAGGTTCGGCGTTTTCAGTTTAAATCGATAAAAACCGATAAAAGTATATGTCTAATCCGTTTTCTAAAATTCGGTTTTAACCGAAAAAGGTACGTTTTTGAGGGCCGCGTCGAGGTGGGTGGGGGAGGGGGGGGGACAGAGAGAGGAGGGCTTTGCGAGGTTCGACATTGTGTGACGTCTTCGTGATTGCCCCCTTCCAAGGTTCAACGTGCAACAAAAGAGGTCTTGGATTGGCCTTCGCGGGACATCTGGTCCTTTCTGTGATCGGGCCTCGTGTGTCAAGTTTCCGGTCCTAAAAAAAAAGTTCGGATGTGGGCTAGTATAATGTTTTTCACTTCATGCACTTCAAAGCACATCGAGGAAAGCCGCTAATGCCTTTCCTAACACCCTGTCTTAAACTTCCCTGTAATTCACAACAGAAATACAATGATTTTTTTTTGCCATTCCGTTGGTTACCATTTCAGACGGTCACGTCGTCAGAATGGGAAGGAAAATGAAGAGCGCTGAAGATTATGCCCGCAAATTCCGCAATTCTAAGGTGTGTCCTGACGGAAGTTGTAGCGAAGACCACGTATGTATATGTGTCGTTATTCTTTGAGTGATCACAAGTATCACAGCTACAAGGATCATCTGATCCGGTGTCCGATGGTGTTTCTTTCATATTCACCTAAAAAAAAACGGTAAACTTTTTTGGAAATAAATATACACCGAAAAAAACCGAAACTTGAATTTTAAAATAAACATTGAAAAAAGTACGCCGAATTTCGAAAAATAAAAACCGAAAACGCGGAATTCTAGTTACAAGTCAAGAAGGTAGGAGAAGCTCCTCCCACAAGCGTGATGCGCCCGTTTCAATTCCTCCGCAGTCGAAAGAAGAGTTCACTGGAAACGCTCCTTGTTCCGCTTCAATGGATATATATTGGCTACCGAGTGATGCCAACTTGTCTCCGATCCCGCTTTTAATAAAGCGACCTTTGTATTCATCGGAGGAGGAACCGAGCCTCTGAAAGCAGCCTTTGTATCCATCGGAGGGGGAACCTAATCCCCGAAAGTCGTATTTGTTTCCATCGGAGGGGAAAACTCTAATCTCCCTCTCATGGCTTCCACAATGCTAAGTGACGAAAGATAAAACAAATATGTACAGGAAGGCAAGACCTTCCTCGCGCGTTGGCCGCGACGTCACGGAAACGATGGGACGCTATACATGCCTTGCACGTCACGTCATATGGCACCGTACCAGCCGCCATTGCTCCGTACCAGGTTCCTGTACGGAGCCTTTTGCGGCATACATTTGGCACCATCGAATCTGTTCTTCTCGGCAAGCCTTGACTAGAAAAACAAATTCAATGGTGTCAAAGGTAGGCAGTAGAATTTACGGACACAGGAGAACTGTACGGAGCAATGGCGGCTGATGTGACGTCAATGCAAGCCATGTATTGGATGCGGAGGTGGCGGAGGGATATATTATTCCCTTTGAGGGGCATTTGCCGCTACCTTCTTGACCTGTAACTTACGCCACCTCCGCATCCAATAGCGTCCCATCGTTTCCGTGACGTCGTGGCCAACGCGCGAGGAGGGTCTTGCCTTTCTGTACATATTTGTTTTACCTTTCGACTTTGACTTAGCATTGTGGAAGCCACGAGAGGGAGATTAGAGTTTTCCCTTCTGATGGAAACAAATACGACCTTTGGGGATTAGGTTTCCCCTCCGATGGATACAAAGGCTGTTTCCAGGGCCTCGCTTCCCCTCCGATGAATACAAAGGTCGCTTTCTTAAAAGGTGGGGGTCGAAGACAAGTTGGCACCACTTTGTGGCCATTATCTATCTATTGAAGCGGAACAAGGAGCGTTTCTAGTGAACTTTTTTTTCGACTGCGGAGGAATTTGAAACGGGCGCATCACGCTTGTGGGAGGAGCTTCTCCTACCTTCTTGACTTGTAACCGACTATAGCTAGCTTTAGTCTTTAGGTCTGTCCACTAGTTATTCCAACCAGAGCTCGGAGTCCTGATGTCCCCGCGCATTGTCGTACTGTCCTCTCTCAGTTTCTCGACGCACACCATGTCCTGCTGGGATAATGATGAATTTAAAAGGCGTTAAGCGCGAACTGAAACGCGGACGAAACAAGAAACACGTACGACAAGGTACAGGCGCTACTTACAACTAAATTTATTAAAAAACAAAACAAAAATTACATCATCTTCCCGAGGGGAACCATGGGGTGATGCGGAGCATCGTGTTGGTTCCGAGGAAAGAGTCAGTTGCGTGCTGACGTCGAGAGATGGCGCCACCGACTGCCCTAGCGTTACCCCCTACGCGAGCGTTCGTCGCGGCTCGCGGCAGAGAAACTTAGAACGCTCGCCGCTCGCCGTTTATTTTTTTTCACACTTGAAGGAGAGGAGACTAGAGGGAGGAGAGTTGCGCGTGCGCGCGCGGTGTGAGTAGAAGCGAACGCACGCGCAGTGCACGCAGCTGGTAGAGATAGAGAGCGGAGAGAGTAACGCGCAGCTGTTGGAGAGAGGGAAGGAGGAGAGTTGCGCGTGCGTAGTGGGAGTGCGGACTACGACGCCGCGGGACATAGACCCGAGCAAGAGATGCTCCGCATCTAAAAAGCATTCACTCAGACAGATTGTTTACCATACCGATAACAGACCATAAAACGATAACATACTGGCAGTCTTATATGAAGCCTCCTAAAAACTTAGACGTTTACAAATCTCTGTAATGATAAATTAGAGCACAGCTCTTGAGGAGGAGGAGAGGAGGGTACGGAAGGGAGGGTATGTGACTCCTCATCCATACCCTTCCATCCTCCTCCTCTCCTCCTCCCCCTCCTTTCTTGCTCCTCCTCTTCCCTCCATACTCCACCTCTCCCCTCCTCCTCCCTTTATAATCCACGTCTCCCCTCCTCCTTCCCTCTTTTCCTACTCCCCTCCTTCTTCCCTACTTCTCCTCCTCTTCTACTACTCCTCCTTTCTTACTCCTTCTTCTCTTCTTCTTTTCCTTTACGTCCTCCGTACCTTCCCCTCCACCTCCTCCGCACGTGACGTCAACTTTGCCGCTAAATCTACGAAGAAACTGAACTTGTTCATAGGTGACGTGACACGAATTCACGTGACGTCAATTTCCCCACTAAATTTAGAAGGGGAACTGAATGGGCATTAAGGTCACGTGACGTCAATTTCCTGCTAAATTTAGCGGGGAATTCAATTGCTGTTGAGGTCACGTGACGTCAATATTCCTGTTAAATCTAGTGGAGAAACTGAATTTATTCAGCTAGGTGACGTGACACCAAGTCTTGTGCCGACATTTTACCCGTTAAATTTAGCGGGGAAATTGAATTGGCGTTCAGGTCATATGATGTCAATTTTCCCGCTAAATTTAGGGGGGACTGAATTGCTGCTAAGGTCACGTGACGTCAATTTTCCCGCTAAATCTAGCGGTGAAACTGAATTTGTTCATAGGTGACGGGACACCAAGTCATGCGACTTCATTTTACCCGCTAAATTTAGCGGGAAAACTGAATTTGTGTTGAGGTCACGTGACGTCAATTTCCCCTTAAATTTAGCGTGGTTACGCCGTCGCCGCCCAACACGGAAACGTGCGCCCAAGAGCTGTGCTCTAAACAAATTAAAGACGTTTACAAATTTCTCTAACGCGAAATGAGAGCGCAGCTCTTGAGGAGGAGGAGGGAACGGAGGGGAGGATATTCCCCTCCTCCTAACTTCCCTCTCCTCCGTACCTTCCCCTCCTCCTCCTCCACACGTGACGTCAATTTTCCTGCTAAATCGAGCGGAGAAACTTAATTTGTTCATAGGTGACGTGACACCAAGTCATGTGACGTCATTTTACCCGCTAAATTTAGCGAGAAAACTGAATTTGTGTTGAGGTCATGTGACGTCAGTCTTCCCGCTAAGTGTAGCGGGGAATTGAATTGCTGTTGAGGTCACCTGACGTCAATATTCCTGCTAAATCTAGCGGAGAAACTGAATTTGTTCATAGATGACGTGACACCTAGTTATGTGACGTCATTTTACCCGCTAAATTTAGCGGGAAAACTGAATTTGTGTTGAGGTCATGTGACGTCAATTTTCCCGCTAAATTTAGTGGGGAATTCAATTGCTGTTGAGTTCAGGTGATGTCAATTTTCCTGCTAAATCTAGCGGAGAAACTAAATTTGTTCATCGGTGACGTGACACCAAGTCATGTGACGTCATTTTACCCGCTAAATTTAGCGGGGAAATTGAATTGGTGTTGAGGTCACATGACGTCAATTTTCCCGCTAAATTGGAAGGGGGATTGAATTGGTGTTGAGGTCACGTGACGTCAATTTTCCCGCTAAATCTAGCGGTGAAACTGAATTTGTTAATCGGTGACGGGACACCAAGTCATGTGACGTCATTTTCCTCGCTAAATTTAGCGAGAAAACTGAATTTGTGTTGAGGTCATGTGACGTCAATTTTCTTGCTAAATCGAGCGGAGAAACTTAATTTGTTCATAGGTGACGTGACACCAAGTCATTTGATGTCATTTTCCCCGCTAAATTTAGCGGGGGAACTGAATGGGTGTTGAGGTCACGTGACGCCAATTTTCCCGCTAAATTTAGCGGGGAATTCAATTGGTGTTGAGTTCACGTGATGTCAATTTTCCTGCTAAATCTAGCGGAGAAACTGAATTTGTTCATAGGTGACGTGACACCAAGTCTTGTGACGACATTTTACCCGTTAAATTTAGCGGGGAAATTGAATTGGTGTTCAGGTCCATAGAGTTATTACAATAAACGTTAGAGGCTCAGCTGGCGCTAGTGTGCTGTTGCATTTTGAAGCAGACAGCAAGCAGTCTAAATTTGACTTCCGGTAATGTATTCCTATGGGAAAAAGCGAGTGCATTTTCTCTCTGCGCTCGATTATAAGAGCAAATATCATGAATAATTTGTACGTACTAGGCACATTGGAACATTTCTCAGTCACGCAGACGAAATAATTGGTCAGTTACAGCATTTTTATTTGAAATTCGTGGCATGAAAAACGGTGTTAAAACCGCTTCGTACGTGTATTTATGTGCACTGTCGGACACTGTTAGCGCGAACACGGCGTCGACGCTTTCCAGCATGGGGGATATACGTGCCAAACGAATGAAGGACATGTGGAAACCAAGAAAGACGGCAAGAACTACGCAGTAACACTGGATAAGTAACTCCTTGTGAACGCAGACGATCAAAATAAATTGAAAGCCACGTAATATAGTCAGATTTGCAATAAATAAGTACTGCTTTATTCTTTCTGCTCATGAATATGTGCGAAGATGCTTGTTCTGGGTTCAAATCATCACCCGCCGCACGCTCCAAATCTTTGCAAATAGTGGGAGCCAGAGAGCAGGTGCCCGATAATAACTGCCCAACATAGGAAATAATAAAAAGACACACGTTTCGTAGCTCACGTGCGTTATTTTTTGCATTCGAATGTTTCTTTAACCGATCGTAAAGATGCCCGACGGAGTCATTTTCATCCAATGACAGGACGGGCATATTAGCAATATATAAGCACCACCGAAATGCTAGCAAACCTTGAACACACTCTACATTCCTTTCGATCGTTAGTCTGCTTAGAATCGTCGCTCGTTTTCACATACCTTCCTTGAAACAGAGGTTTGGGCCTGAAATAGAGCGAAGTTTAACATCGTTCAGTGGTAAAGAAAAATGCTGTAACTAAAGAAATTACGCTTTCACAATACCAATAAAGGTACATACTATCCGGTACAACCGAAATGACAAAAGTTATTCTTGTTATTTTCCGGCGAAGAGACAAAATTCACGCGCGTTTTCCCATAGGAATACACAGGGAGGCTGGAAAAGTAGACTGCATGCTGTCTGCTTCAATTTGCAACCGGAAGTCCCGTAGACACTAGCGCCAGCTGAGCCTCTAGCGTTTATTGTAATAACTCTATGTTCAGGTCATATGATGTCAATTTTCCCGCCAAATTTAGGAGGATTAAATTGCTGTTAAGGTCACGTGACGTCAATTTTCCCGCTAAATCTATTGGTGAAACTGATTTTGTTCATTGCTGACGGGACACCAAGTCATGCGACGTCATTTTACCCGCTAAATTTAGCGGGAAAACTGAATTTGTGTTGAGGTCACGTGACGTCAATTTTCCCATCAAATTTAGCGCGGTTACGCCGTCGCCGCCCAACGCGGAAACGTGCGCCCAAGAGCTGCTCTCTAAACAAATTAAAGACGTTTACAAATTGCTCTAACGCGAAATGAGAGCGCAGCTCTTGAGGAGGAGGAGGGAACGGAAGGAGGGTATTCCCTCCTCCTCTCCCTCCTCCTCCTTCCCCTCTCCTCCGTACCTTCCCCTCCTCCGCACGTGACGTCAATTTTCCCGCTAAATCGAGCGGAGAAACCTAATTTGTTCATAGGTGACGGTACACCAAGTCATGTGACGTCATTTTACCCGCTAAATTTAGCGGGGAAATTGAGTTGGTGTTGAGGTCATATGATGTCAATTTTCCCGCTAAATTTAGGGGGGACTGAATTGCTGTTGAGGTCACGTGACGTCAATTTTCCCGCTAAATCTAGCGGTGAAACTGAATTTGTTCATAGGTGACGGGACACCAAGTCATGCGACTTCATTTTACCCGCTAAATTTAGCGGGAAAATTGAATTTGTGTTGAGGTCACGTGACGTCAATTTTCCCATTAAATTTAGCGCGGTTACGCCGTCGCCACCCAAGGCGGAAACGTGCGCCCAAGAGCTGTGCTCTAAACAAATTAAAGGCGTTTACAAATTTCTCCTAGCGCGAAATGAGAGCGCAGCTCTTGAGGAGGAGGGGAGGGAACGGAGGGAGGATATTCCTCCTCCTAACTTCCCTCTCCTCCGTTCCTTCCCCTCCTCCTCCTCCGCACGTGACGTCAATTTTCCCGCTAAATCGAGCGGAGAAACTTAATTTGTTCATAGGTGACGTGACACCAAGTCATGTGACGTCATTTTACCCGCTAAATTTAGCGGGGAAATTGAATTGGTGTTGAGGTCATGTGACGTCAATTTTCCCGCTAAATCGAGCGGAGAAACTTAATTTGTTCATAGGTGACGTGACACCAAGTCATGTGACGTCATTTTACCCGCTAAATTTAGCGGGGAAATTGAATTGGTGTTGAGGTCATGTGACGTCAATTTTCCCGCTAAATCTAGCGGTGAAACTTAATTTGTTCATAGGTGACGTGACACCAAGTCATGTGACGTCATTTTACCCGCTAAATTTAGCGGGGAAATTGAATTGGTGTTGAGGTCACGTGACGTCAATTTTCCCGCTAAATCGAGCGGAGAAACTTAATTTGTTCATAGGTGACGTGACACCAAGTCATGTGACGTCATTTTACCCGCTAAATTTAGCGGGAAATTGAATTGGTGTTGAGGTCACGTGACGTCAATTTTCCCGCTAAATCGAGCGGAGAAACTTAATTTGTTCATAGGTGACGTGACACCAAGTCATGTGACGTCATTTTACCCGCTAAATTTAGCGGGGAAATTGAATTGGTGTTGAGGTCACGTGACGTCAATTTTCCCGCTAAATCGAGCGGAGAAACTTAATTTGTTCATAGGTGACGTGACACCAAGTCATGTGACGTCATTTTACCCGCTAAATTTAGCGGGGAAATTGAATTGGTGTTGAGGTCATATGACGTCAATTTTCCCGCTAAATCTAGCGGAGAAACTTAATTTGTTCATAGGTGACGTGACACCAAGTCATGTGACGTCATTTTACCCGCTAAATTTAGCGGGGAAATTGAATTGGTGTTGAGGTCACATGACGTCAATTGTCCCGCTAAATCGAGCGGAGAAACTTAATTTGTTCATAGGTGACATGACACCAAGTCATGTGACGTCATTTTACCCGCTAAATTTAGCGGGGAAATTGAATTGGTGTTGAGGTCACGTGACGTCAATTTTCCCGCTAAATCGAGCGGAGAAACTTAATTTGTTCATAGGTGACGTGACACCAAGTCATGTGACGTCATTTTACCCGCTAAATTTAGCGGGGAAATTGAATTGGTGTTGAGGTCATATGACGTCAATTTTCCCGCTAAATCTAGTGGTGAAACTTAATTTGTTCATAGGTGACGTGACACCAAGTCATGTGACGTCATTTTACCCGCTAAATTTAGCGGGGAAATTGAATTGTTGTTGAGGTCACGTGGCGTCAATTTTCCCGCTAAATCAAGCGGAGAAACTTAATTTGTTCATAGGTGACGTGACACCAAGTCATGTGACGTCATTTTACCCGCTAAATTTAGCGGGGAAATTGAATTGGTGTTGAGGTCATGTGACGTCAATTTTCCCGCTAAATCGAGCGGAGAAACTTAATTTGTTCATAGGTGACGTGACACCAAGTCATGCGACGTCATTTTACCCGCTAAATTTAGCGGGGAAATTGAATTGGTGTTGAGGTCATATGACGTCAATTTTCCCGCTAAATCTAGTGGTGAAACTTAATTTGTTCATAGGTGACGTGACACCAAGTCATGTGACGTCATTTTACCCGCTAAATTTAGCGGGGAAATTGAATTGGTGTTGAGGTTATATGACGTCAATTTTCCGGCTAAATCGAGCGGAGAAACTTAATTTGTTCATAGGTGACGTGACACCAAGTCAGTTTGACGTCGATTTCCCCGCTAAATTCAGCGGGAAATCTGAATTGGTGTTGAGGTCACGTGACATCAATTTTCCTGCTAAATTTAGCGGGAAATCGAGTTGCTGTTGAGGTAACGTGACGTTAATTTTCCCGCTAAATCTAGCGGAGAAACTGAGTTTGTTCAAAGGTGGCGTGAGACCGAGTCATGTGATGTCATTTTCCTTTCTAAATTTAGCGAGGATTTGAGTTGGTTTTGAGATCACGTGACATCTTTCGCCCGCTAAATTTGGCGCGGTTACGCTGACGGCGACGCCGCTCAACCCGGAAACGGGCGCCTAAAAGAGCTGCCCTGTAAAAAGACTTTCGCCGCCACAGCCGTCACGTCAATTGGGACAGCTTCCTATCAGCTGCCGCCCAACAGATACCTGTGCTTATTTCTTCGAAAGTTTCTTCGGAACCCACTGCGGGAACCCCGGCGCTAACATCACGAAGTCGGCACGAGAGGCCTTCACACAACTCGAGTGACAATGAACGTGCAACAAGGGTCGCGAAAAACTCACCAGTGAGGCCGAAATCCTCGCCGATGATCGCCCATCGGTTCAGCTTCGCACCTTTCTTCTTGAACTCGGGGTGTTCTTCATCTTATAGAAATGGGTACGTGCGTACCGTTTCAATAAACGCTCCATGGTTCTGGTGTTGTTGTCCAGGCTCATAGCGGAAAGAAGCTGGGCTGGCTCGCCACTACTCGGCGGCTCACGTTTGGCGCCAAAGCGTTGCCATGGCACCCCACGAGACTATACTTCGTTTCAGCTTCTGTCCAGACGCAGCCGATGCTACAAGCGCGAGCATGTGGCCCAGAACAGTGCTTGCACTGCACGAGCGCGCGGCTTGGCAGGGATGCTGAAAGCCCGGAGCTCGCGCTTGTAGCTTTGGCTGCGTCTGACCGAAGCTGAAACGAAGTATAGATGTGACGGCTCTGGTTGGCGTGTCCGTCCCAACGGCACTCTGCATTCCGCAAAAAAAAAAAAAAAAAAGCGCGTGCAGTTATTGTTTTGCGGCAGGAAAATCTTCCCGCTCAACGGTTTTCGCGGAACGCGTTTTATCGCTAGTGTGGGCGGGCCTTTAGGCGCCGTTTCCGGGTTTCGCGGCGTCGGCGTAATCCCGCTAAATTTAGCAGGAAAATTGACGTCACGTGACCTCAACACCAATTCAATTTCCGCTAAATTTAGCAGGAGAAAAGGACTCCACTTGGTTTGGTGTCACGTCACCTATGAACAAATTCAGCTTCTCCGCTAGATTTAGGAAGAAAATTGGCGTCACATAACCTTAACAGCAATTCAATTCTCCGCTAAATTTAGCGGAAAATTGACGTCCCGTGACCTCAGCACCAATTCATTTTCCCCGCTAAATTTAGCGGAGAAAGTAACGTCACATGACTTCGTGTCACGTCTCCTATAGGTGACGTCACCTATAGGTGACGTGACACTGAGCACCATCACCAGTTCAGGGCAGATTCATTGCACTGAGTAATTAATTGCTCTGACACATTCAATTATGTAGTCAGCACCACTTTGCTTTCAAACCTAAAAGAAATGCAAAAAAATATTTTCATTTTGAATGCCTTTTTATGCAAGTTTAGGGATTTTTCTATGTCGTCTATTTAATGTTTGTTTTTCTGACATAAGGCAGGATGGTTGATTCTGAGAGTTACAGAAGGGCAATGACATTGCTTTATAGTCACATTTTTGTAACTTCCAAAATCACTGCTTTTTGCTTTGTGCAGCATGGCATATTTAATTCATTTCAGTCTACTTCATACTTGGTGCCTGAAAGCATTTGAGGGTTGTGGTTCCATGTTCACAGTGATTTGTGCTTGCAAGGTTTAAATAGAAGGTGGTTTTCGATGGCTCGCATGATTTAAATACAAGATGGTCAAAACTGATTTTTGCAATTCATTTGAAGTGGGTTAGAACCTTTTGGCCCTCGCGGTAGTTTGTTGCGGCTCGTTAGCAGCAGGAGATACGAGCCCTTTCTTCTTTCGAAATTAGAAGAGCAAATCCCAAAGTCTGCTTTTCTCCACTCCAGGATTCATTCCACTACTGTGGATAAAAGGGCGCAGTGTACTGTTTTCCTTGAGTTGTAACGCACTAGTCATTGCTAGTCTTGTCTTGTATTGCTTTTTGTAATATGTGTAATCCTCAGTGGCGTAACTAGGGGGGGGGGGGGGTACCAGTGCCCCGGGCGCCACTTGGGAGGGGGCGCCGAGCCGAGTCCACCCCACATGTGCCCAATGGAAAAAAATGGCAGCGGGGCTACGTGAGGGGCGCGAAATTTAATTTGCCATGGGCTATGAGGGGCGCAAATTTCATTTGCCATGGGCGCCGTCATAACTAGTCACGCCACTGGTGATCCTGAATCTATGTATATCACACTGCGTTTATTTCGATTTTGGTTTGTACAAGACTCACTCATTTGAGTTCACCCCGATGAAGCTTCGCTATTCCAAGCAGTGTTCCAAGCATTCACTGTTATTTGCCGGGTAGACACTGATTGTTTATACACTTTTTTTGTGATAATTTTATCGACTGTCGCGAACTTGAGCCCTGAAAGTGTTGTTCCAAGTGCCTTTATTGCGCTTAGTGGTTTCATCTTAGAACTTTTATAAAATGTCTAGTCATGTCATTGATTTTATGCCATTCTGTTTGTGACAGCCACAATAAAACATTGTCATTTACTTTCAGAACTAGTGCCGTCTTCATCTATTATAAGGCAAACCCTTCAAGCACACCCACAAAGGGCCATAGTACCTTCCTTTAGGGGTAAAAGTGCTCCCATCAAGTGTATACACTTAACCTGTAATAAGGTGGTGAACTGGGCCAGTTGGTTGATGCTATACATGATGTGGAAAACAGCTCAAAAAGCGCGGACTACGAAAAACAAAAAACACGACAGGACAGCACTGTTTTGTCGTGTTTGTTCTTCGTAGATAAATGATTTGTTGGCCTATTTGGTTAAACATTACGCTTGTCCTGTGAAGTCTCCCTCTTGTCCTTGTCTTTCCCGTTTTTTATTTTCGTGTTGTTCTTCGTAGTCCGCGTTTTCTGAGCTGTTTCCCCTATCGTGTACCTTTAATACCAAAGTGGATCATAGTTCCCTTCATAAGGATGTAAAGGTTGAAACTAGGGGCGTGTACTATGGCCCCCAAAATGAGGCAACTGTTCCCTCTATATGGAGCTAAAACCAGCACCCTACAGCAGGTGCTGTTGCCTCCAAAACGAGGTGAAAGCAGCCCCTTCAAATATGTCGTCTTACCTCTCAAGGGGGTTCACTTTTTCACCTAAAGGAGGTAAAAGCTGACCTTGAAAGGATGCACTTTTAACCTAAAAGGAACTAAGGTTCCCTTCAAAAGGCGGCAATGTTGCACTCTAACCCAGGGGTAAGTTTGCCCCCTCGTTGCGAGGGGTAACGTTACCTCCAAAAGGGGTTGCCCTGTGTGCAAGTCGGTTACCCCCTTAAAGGGTACTACAGTACCTTTTTTTTTAAGAGTGTATGAACAAATTCAGTTTGCAATCGTCTATAGAGCCGTATCGAAGATTGTGTCGTGTATTACTAGAAGAAGTGCGTCAAAAAAAAAAAAAAGGTGGGGTCCAGTGATTTTCTTACACACACACCCTTGTTTTTCTGTAAGGCACCCCCTTAATTCGAAACGACTCCTCTATTCTCTATGCCCCCCCCACCCCCTAAATATTTAAACAGCCCCCTAATTTTAATTCCTGGGAAACCCCTGGTGGGGTCACTTATTATTTCGTTGTATATATGCATTGAAAGTTTAGGAAGGAATAGTTGACTAATGGTAAGAAAACTGTGTTTAAAAAAGAACGGTGCTGTATGGTCAGTACGCTGAAGGTTTTCTATACAACGTACTGCTTTTCTTTTTGCAAAAGGAAACACTTTTTAATATTTGTTTTAGTTGTTGAATCCTAAACTAATAAACAGTAATGGAGATGGAAGTACACTAAAGTATAGTACAACTGGCGTTTTAACCAGCATGGAACCAGCAATCTAATTTTGTATAAAATACCAATAGAACTCAAGATGCTTGCATGCATTTTATTTATATGAGGTGTCTAGCTTAGATTTTCTTCAAAAAGAACTCCTAAACGTTGACACACTCGATCATAGAGTCTTAGAATTTTAGGAGAATTTCATAATCGCCAGGTTCACTTCGTAGCTTAGAAATGACATATTTTGTTTTCGTAACCTTTAACTGGAAGTTGATTAGAGTCAAGCCAGCCCGATAACTCGTTGAGGCACGTGTTAGCAGTCAAATCTACATCACCTAAAAATGGACCAGAAAAAAATAAGCTTGTATCGTCGGCATACAAAACTATTTTAGGAGTGTTTGGTATACACACAAAATCATTAATAAAAAACAAAAACAAAAAACAGAGGACCTAAAATAGACCCCCGTGAAACCCCATGCGAAATTTGTTCTGGCTTGGACCGGTATCCATTAAAACACGTATGTAATTGTGACCGACAAGATAAGTATACTACGTACCAAATCTAAAGCAATACCTCGAATTTCATAAAACGGTAGTTTATAAAACGATATATCATGTTTACTGGAATCAAACGATTTTCTAAAGTCTAGAAAAATTGCAGTGGTAAATAGGTTATTTTCAAAATTATTGATTAATTTTTCTTTGATACCAAGTAGCGCCATTTCTGTTGACTTTTTTCTTGAAAACCGTATTACTGCATAACAAAAACATCTCTATCATTCAAAAACTTGCTGAAGCGTTTTTTGGTCAGATGTTCTAATATTTTTGAAAACAAAAGAAGTACGGATATGGGCCTATAGTTATTAATGTTGTCAAAAGAACCTCCTTTATGCAAAACGAAAACTCTGGCAGTTTTCATGCCATCAGGAAAAGTACCATCAAGGAAAGTACACAAAAGATGAGCGACAGCTATGATTGGTATGACCTTAATACTATCTGTTCCGGCTGCTGTATTTATATTTAAAGATTTGAGGATTAAGTATATTTCTTGTTCATCAGTTCGGGACAGACAAATAGTCTGGCTGCAATTGAAATATACTTGTCTAAGCTCTCTTTTGATCTACGTGACTGCAGTGGGCATCACGTTACTGAATATCATCAAACGTTAGTTCACAGGGTATCTTGTTTTTGGGTTTCCAAAAAGGCTTCCGACGGTACTTCAAAGTTTCCTAGGTTCATTCGATACAGCTGCGGACTTGTTTTTATAGTATTCTCGCGCTTTCTTAGGGATTTTACTTTTTTTTTTGGTTTACACTCAACTAATATTGCCAGGTCCCTTAGACGGATAAACTTTGCGTGTAGTTTGTTACGTTCGTTAATTATTTTATACAACTCTCGTGTAACCCACGGTTTCCTAGACTTTTTGTAATTTATTGTTGATCGGAGAGGAAATGCTTCATAGTAAATGTGCTTTATCTTCTGCAAAAAAAGTTTCGTAACTAGAATTTGGATCTTTTTAGTTATAGACGTCATCCCAACTCGTATATTCTATCATGTCATGGAAAGCAGCGACGGTATTTATACCAACATTTCGTCGTAATACTGGAGGATCACGATAACGACAGTTTCGTTTTTAGTTAGTGGTAAAAACAGTATATTGGCAAATGATCACTTATATCGAACGTAAGAACACCTGCAATATCATCATTTGGATCATGGCTAGTAACACACATATCTATTAGTGTTCCACTTTCAGACGTTACTCTCGTGGGTGAATGAATAGCGTTTGAGCAACCGAAAGATTCAACAACGTCAAGGAAACGCCGACAGGAACGATTTGATATTAGCAGATCAGTGTTAAAGTCGCCAATCAAAACAACTGGTAAATCGAGAGATGACATGTAATCTAGGATGTGATTTACGTATTAAAAAAAATTCATCGATATCGCCCGACGGAGGACGATAAACTGGAGCAATCAGTGACCCAAGGCATTTTACAAGAATAGACTCACAATGGTCATTAACATGTGTAAACTCCGACAGGACTAAATAGTCAAGGCTATCTTTGGGGGCTTTGAGCGGCCGCGGGGCTAGAGAAGAGTCGGACCCCGGTCGTTAACAAACGGATCGGGTGTCGGTTTGGGGCGCCGGGCAATGGTACTGCTGTCCGCGCTTGTGGCTTTTAAGCGGGTGTGCTTGTGTCCGGCGTATTTCGCCGCCTAGTGTAGAAATTTCGCTTTTAATCGACGCAATAACTTAACTGGGTGGCGCCAGCCGAACTAGGAAATTGCAGAGACTGACTATACAAGGAATTTGGGTTTGACTGTTGAAGTGTCGGAGGGAGGTCACGTTGACAGCTCGCTGATCATTGGGTAAGAGTGTACCACGTGACAATGGACAAATTTGAAGTGATTGGTCCGTCTCTGGAGGGAAAGGAGGCCCCTACGAGTCTAGAAAGGGCTGCGGAAAGAATTCTCGGAAGATTCGGCTTTTGAGATCGGGAAGATTCGGCTGTTGAGACTGCGGCTAAAGTATGGGTTGTAATTTTGGGGAGTTTGAATTGTAAATTACTGTTGACTTGTTGTCGTTTTGTTTTAAAATAAACGTGGCCACACTGGCCATCGTAAACCTACCAGCGTCGTAATGTGTCCAGCGGGATCGAACAACTTTTAGTTTTTTTTTTCTTATTCGACTTCCCGGGGGACTTCCATCGGGCGAACACCATCATCGGTCGTCACCATCACCTGACTGACCGGCCAGCCCCTCCCTTCGGAAAGTTGACTGGTACCGTCGCTCGTTCACGCCGCCGACGACGCTGAATTTTCGCGCAATGGGGCATATAGTGCTTTCGCATTAAAAGTAATCTCGATTACGAGTAATTCGATTACTTGTAATGAGTACAGTGCAAGTCTGTCCAGCCATCAGTGAAATGTCGAAACCTTCTTGAAAACCCTTTTCTGAACACTTCTGTTAGGATGGGTGTTGAATGAAACCTGCTTTAAAAACCGATAACCTTAACAAGCTGGCACATCAAAGACACATCGAAAGTAACGTCATCAACCGAACACAAAAGAACATGTCCTTGTACGAGCAACTGCCGCTTTGTGGTGTCTCTCGCCCGGTGTGTTTGCCGCCTGGGGGCGCGTCGGGGATCTACTAACGATGACGTCATGCTCAGGCCTTGTCTTCTAGGTGGTATCGTCTGAGGCCCTCACATACGCACAACTGCACGCTCCGTCAATTGCGATATGATAGCTATGCTTATCGACGTGTTCTTTTTCTCCACCCTGTTGTGTCTTTTGCCGCTCCTGGGAGTATCTAGATTTGAGTCTTTCACCCTCGACCCGAACAAAGGGCATCAGTGTTTGGATGATTGTGCTGTAAAGAAAAGAAGAAAAAATCGTTTCGAAATGCGCATTTGGGAACGGTTCAAGGTTGCTTCGTACGGGTTGTCCGGACGAAGTGGACCAGTATAGGCTAATCTGCTTCGCCTGGCAATGCTCCACAAGAAGGGAACGCGGGCCAACTCCAAGGAGAGCTCATCGAGATGATATCGCGTCCGCGCGAATTGTTCCGTGCTTTGGAGTACTGTCCAATCAACACCTCTACCGCGTGTGTTTGTGCTTCAGCGATAAGAGGCAACGAACATCCCGCTTTACATTTCTAGCGGAATCTGCGCGTATACTATACTCTGTTTCATACTTAGTGTGCAACGCTGTCAAAGCTACTGGCGCGAGCGTAAGGCTTGATCTCGTTGATCATTTGCACAAATTCTCGCGCAAAAAAAAAAAAAAGAAACATAGATGAAGCTACGCGCTCGCGCCAGTAGCTTTGACAGCGTTGCACGCTAAGTATGAAACAGAGTATAGGAATTTCGCGAACCTCCCGAGGTTCGAGGGCGATAATTTCGAAAATGTCAGTATTTCTGAAAGTTCGTGTTCGAATATTGCCAATTTCTTTATAGATCAAATCTGAAAAATTCGTAGATTTCAAACTTTTTCAAGTTCAAGCTCAGGAAATTGCGAAATGTGTGACAAATTTAACTGAAAAGGTTGCACATTTCTTTCATGCCATAAAAACTCATTTCTTCCCAGTACCGTAGTATATACGGTATTACCAATTACTCGTTATTTGTCGTAACTTATGAAACCAGTGTTGAATAGGTTGAGCGGATCAAAGAAAGAGCCTTGAGGTGGTCCGGTGGACGATTTTTTGCACTCGAAAACTACCTAAAGGCGATTCTTTCACGAAACAGAAATACACAAAAGACGACGCTTGCAGATGAAGGCGGCATGCTTTCCGAAAAGTATTAGCTGCTCTGGACGTTTACTTCGGGTAGAATACATACACAACACCCGACATATCTCACGTTTAAGTTGTTGTTGAGAAACGTCTCGATTGAGCGAAAATGATAAACTGGCAAGAGTTACGCTACGGCCAGAGGGGTGGTGGGTGAAAATAAAGATGTCTCCATAAGCGCCCCGGAAGCGTATTTGTAAACGGTGTGCGCTACGGGGCGTGGCTCGCGCCGTATTAGCTGCTCCTCGAAGAGGACGCTGGGTGACTTTAGTCACACATAGCAACGGGTGGGCGTTGTGCGTGTATCACTGGGGCGAGTGAATGAGCCGCCGCGGACGGTCGCCACGTCGCGGCGTGAAGGGGGCCGGGGGGCGGTTAAAACGCGCGCAGCGCACTGCCGGCCGGCCCGGTAATAACCCGTTGCTGCGTGGTGACGCAGCGTCCTCTTCGAGGAGCTGCCATATCGGCACGCGTTGCCCTACCGCGCATCGCCCACCATTTACAAATACGCGCCCCGGAATAGGGGGGCCAAGTAAATAAAGTTTTCATTCATTCGTTCATTTATTCAAGAAGTCGAAGAGCGAGGACAAGAATTATTTGCATCGGTTTTCTTCTTGCATTGTTGGTTGAATTCAGTCTTGCATGCTGTTAGGTTGGTCTTCCGGTTGTAAGGCTTCCATCGCCTCCCTGCGAAGGAGGTCCAGGGCCTTGCATTCCGAGACGAGATGTTTGTCGTCGGGTTTGACGTCTTCCTCTTTACAGTGTTGGCACTCGTACAGCTCCGGTACGAAGGTGGGATTCTTATAGTAGCCTTTGCCTGATCACTCCATTTTTCGGTCCTGTATGGGGTGATCGCCGCGTTGGCTTGGAGTTTTGGCCCGAGCAACTTTTCGTAGGAGCACGCAACCAAAGTAAACTCGCCCGAGGTCAGTGCAAGTGGGCCCAAATACTTAGGACCGACTGAGATTTCCACTCACCACATTCATATATTTCTGGTATTTATATTTCTCGCCTCAGATCTTAAAGGGTAAAGTTGGTTCGAGCTTTGTTGAGCCTTTCCTCAGAACTTCGAAGTTCGCCGAACTTCAAAAATCTTAGGTTCGAAAGTTCGAAAATAATCGAATTTCTTAGCACAAAAAGATTGAATGTTCAAAAATCGACTAATGTTTAATGTAAAAATTTCTGAAGTCCGAAATTATTACAACTGAGCGGTCCGAACATGTCCAACCCCTCAGTTCAATCTTCGAACAGCATGTTTGAAAAACAATTCGCGGCATCTCTATACTTCGTTTCAGCTTGGGTCCATACGCAGCCGATGCTAGAGGCGCGAGCATGTGGCCCTGAACGGTGCTTGCACTGCACGAGGCCGCGTGCTTGGCAGGGAAGCTGAAAGCCCGGAGCTCGCGCTTGTAGCATCGGCTGCGTCTGGACCCAAGCTGAAACGAAGTTAGTGTTTTGCGGGAAAGAGGACGCAGACGCCTTTTTTAGAGTGCGGAAGAGTCAATCACGAGGGCCACGAGTTACGTCACATGTAAAGTCACCCCCGTGACGTCACATGCGCCTAAATTTAGCGGGGAAATTTTTCCGCTAAATTTACCTGGAATTTTTCCGCTAAATTTAGCGGGAAATTTTTCAGCTAAAATTAGCGGAAAAATCCCCGGTAAATTTAGCGGAAAAATGGGTATCATATTTTTTTCTAATTTTAATATTGAGTCTTTACCTTCGTTGACCCACGGCTTTGATTATATTTGGTGTGTGTGTGTGTTTAAACCACAGAGAACGGCACGTCACCACGCAGAGGAGAGTGAGCTCGATTCAAACCGGCCAATTCTCGATCGCCGGTTTTCGGGCGGAAAGAAAACGAATTTCGAGCCGCGAATTGTGTTCTGGGTGGTCGGGCTCTCATATGTCAAGTAAAAATAAAAACCTTGGCCAGCATAAATACCCTTTCAGTGTCCCCTTAAAGGAAAAAGTACGCTGTTCTTTTTTCTTTCTTTTTTGCAACTATGTTTGCACGACGAGAAAAAACTAACGCGTGTTTAAAGGTTATAAACCTCATGAATTCATTCTAAGTGCGCAAAGTACAAAAATCGGTTCACCGTCTCTTTAATTAACGAATAGAATAGAACAGGAGTAGCATCTAATGATACGCATACAATTAATAAAATAGAAATAATTGTCGAAGAGAAGACACAAAGATTCAACATAATAACGGACGATTACTGACTCAAATCGATCGATCACTTCATGTTCAGCGGCCTCTTTTTTTCATAACAATCTTATTTTGCTGAAAAAACAAACAAAGAATGAAACATATATCTTTGCTGTTGAGGTTTACATCATGCGTTGTAGAAGTTTCCTCTTTCAAAGTGATAACTTCATTGTATGATGTTTTTTTATTACTACTTTCATATCTAGTGAAACTTTTAGAGGTTTGTAGGCAACAAAGCGAAGTGCGAGTGAACGACGAAGGCAATCGGACATGTCCTCGACTCTTGAACCGATAACATAGACACTCAGATGTGTTTACTCTAGCGGAATCAGTGACACTTGAAAGTGAAAAGTTAAGAACAAACAATGCTTGCTCGCAGATTATCTTCACGTGAAAGTGCCGCTCTCTATTTTATTTTAATAATTTTTCACTCAAGTGTGATTTTTTCGGGATCAAAGTAACTTGCAGATCTCTCCTCCGACAAATATTAATAAAAAAAGCTGTCGAGGCTTCACAGTTAAGTGAAGCCAGGCGAATACCTGGCTTATCCATTCACGGTTCAAAAAGTGACTTGACAAAAAAAGAAATGTGCTGAACCGTGGCACGTGGAACATCGTGCTCAGTGTCTAGCACACATTGCAGTTTTTCGCCACGTCCTTAGATATGGGCGATCTATCATTAATATCGCAGTGAGATTTTTTTTTTTTTTCTGAGGAAGCTAACGTGCGAGGATTTTCAGGAGTTTGGAGTGGATGACTGAGGACGTGCTGTCGTAATTCCGGGGTGCACTTCTGATGGCACGATACGGCAACCTCCGAGGCCGGGCTAGTGATGCTTCTTATGGAATACCCTGGTGATGATCGGTCCGCGTCCATGCCTGCAGTGAGGCGACGTGCAGGTTGCTTCATTGAAATTTTCTAAACATATGTTATCATATTCAGTTATCTCCTTTTGGACTACATGCACAAGCAGTAGGCCCCTTGTGCCACCGTGGAAGTTTGCTAGACTGCAAAGGCACAGTATGGGTTATAGTCGAAACCGATCGCGACAAGCACGCGATTGTAGTGTTTCTTTTATTCGTTTATTTAGATTTTTTAATTATATTTCAGATGCATGCTCAAAAAAGCTAATCTCGGATCCAATAAGCAAAAAATCTTCACATAGCAGCGGACGAAATTAATAGCATTTTGACGCAGGTATTGAGTGAACATGGCAATTTAGAGTCGGTCAAGCGTCGTTAAACTTTAATGTTGTCGTGGAGTCAAGTCTGTTGGACTACACAAAAACGCGATATTTTTCGTTAAGCGCGCTTCTGTATGCTTGGTTAGACAACTAATGAGACAAAGTATCGCAGGTGAGATGCGGGCTATTCAACCTGTTGGTAAACCACACAGTAGCGGATACGTGCGTAGCCCTTTATCTTTCGAAGCTGCTTCCATTGAGCTACCTCGCATGATCCGCGTGTCTATAGGGGGTATTCACTGGCCGCCATATTTGAGGTCACTGTTTAGAGCGCATGCTCAGAACGAGCTCACATTAATACGCTGCCAAGACCGGCAATCTTGATGGTACGGGGTGCACGTTGCAAAATAACTGTGGAAGCTAGCCATCAGCACGTGCTCAGCATTAGCGCACACAGATATGGCCGCCAGTGAATACACCCTATACACAGGTTCATGGGCTATAGGCACGAGACCAGAACCTGCGGTGCTCCAAGTTCACTTTAAAAAAAAAGTTACATTAAATGTCATAGGGGAAGCAAATTTAATTTTAATTTTTATAGCAATGCTTTTGTCGATGCTTCTGGCTAAAATAATAATTAATGACATAGATCGTCACTAGAGGGTCTGGCTATCAATGAAATGGACAAACAAATAACTTTATCACGTATGCATGCGAATAATAATACACACGGCCACCATTCACGGTTCTCAGCAAAGTTGATGGAGGCATGGGCGGGCCTCGGAAAAAGCCGAATCGGGGATCCGATTTGTGCAAGACTGCTCTTTGGGCATCGGTAAGTCTGCCATAAAGTGACATCTGATATCTCTGCTGTAAGACATGTGAGGGGAATTTCGGCTGTGCATCACGACTGGGAAACTCCGTTTAACATTAAAACGGACCGCAAAAGACTCTACGAGCTACTTGGGCCAATCCAGAACCGAGAGCGTGCCACGTCATCTTACGGCTGGGCGCAGCGACGCGCCTTGCGCAAAGTCACGTGACATTTTCTCAGGACTAGATTGGCACCGATGCGTTCGCTGCGGTCCATTTTAAGGCGGGTCCTTAACACGCATCACGCTGTAGTAATTTTACGATATATATATATATATATATATATATATATACTTTTTTACTAGCGTGGCTTTTAGACCTTAGCATGAATCACGCTTTTCGGTGACAGAAATAAGCGTTGTCTGGCTGAGCTTTGTGTAGTGTTTAGCACGCTGCCACCACCAAGAAATAAGCAGTGAAACAACTCGACTATGATTTTGGGACGTCATCACATGCCGCATGGACACTCAAAGAATCTCTGTGCTCTCCTCCGATCGAAAGACGTTTCGCGGCAGGGTTCCGGTTGCGACCCCGCAGCTCCTTGAGCCCATTTACCTCCGACCTCCTGCTCTTTGGAACCACCGTTGCTTCGGCGCCATAGGTTATATACCCCGTTCACCCCTAAGCTGACGGTGAGGTGGAAGCTACGTGCTCACTGGACCAGTCATACCTTTGGCCGAGTGATCAGGCACCCGCCCATACCCACGTGCAGAGATGGGGATGAAAGAGAGGCGGTCCCGCAAGAGAGGCTGTCCCGCAAGCGTGTAATTCCCACCACACTGTCGGTTTCTTGGAGAGTCTTCGAAAAGACAGGCGACGTCCGAAACGCCTTCGGGCGCATCTACGTCCGTAATTTTCCGTTTCCCTCGTGTATCTTAGGCTTCAGTCACACCGGTCATACATCATACAAAAGACGCGATATGTGCTGCAGACACGATGACACAGTTATTTGTGGACATGCCCGAAGCATGTTTGCTTCATACATTTGTATGCTTCCAATATGTCTGTGGACCATATTTTGTATGACCATTGTGACAGTCATACTGGAAAAAAACACGCCTCAGACAGGGTCTACAGACGGTCTTTTGTACGATGTATTAGCAGACGCTTTATGCATCGTCAGAGTGGCGTTCGAGGGCAGTATACTAAAATGCCATGAATACCGAAATGGCAGGACTCAATCGAGATGTTTCTGGGAACGATAGAAGCGCGTCTTTCTCCCTTTTGAGAAGCACCTTGGAGGAAGGAAGGAAGGAGTTGACGTGCATTGAAAATCGAGAGCCCTACACGAGTATACATCCTAACATTCAGGTTGTCTGCTCGTGCGCCGCTGGTAGCTGGGAGCCTGGGCGACCTTCAGGGATTCCCGTAGGTGACGATGGTTCTGATGCTAATTGTGAAGCCATTGAGAAAAGATGCTGCATGGCCGGCTCGGGGTGTCGGAGGGGAGCGGTAACCTAGATCCTGGGCTCCCCAGGGACACGTAGTCCAAAAGAGTTTTCAGAATCCTGGCCCTCCTCTCCGCGTCCCCGGTCGGGGCGGGCCCACTCCGCCATAGAATTTGGTCTCTCCATTACTGGCAGACGCTCGATGACGGTCCGTGGAAGCTCTGCTATAGGGCTTCGCCCTTCCAGACTTCGCGGGAGAGCCTCAAGGGTGGCTCCTGGCACCTTGCAACGCTGGCAGCCCAGATCGGGTGGGATGGCGTAAGACTATCTTTTCTCAAGAGTGCTGAATTCGATATTATAGACCACTCGGGGGTGATCGCCCGACCCATCCGGATCCGGAGGAGGGTGACGGTTTCCCACCGCCGGAAGCTGCTGCCTGCAGCGGATCGCACGTTGGCTGCCAAGAGTCTTGCGACTGCCATTGCCTTCGGAGCCGTTCCCTTCTCATTTCATCTCTCGGGTCTTATTCTTTACAAGGTCGTTATGTCCGCCGGTGTAGTCGTCGTTGGATGTGCGTTGCCCCTGGGGTGATGGCTGAGAGGTGGTTCGGTTTTGAGCTGCATAGCATAGCCCGCTCCTCGCTGCCCCACGGTCAGTCTCGTTCCCGGAAATCATTTGGTGTGCGGGAACCCACCTGATGTCGGGAGTCAATCCATGGGACCTCTGCAACCGCAAGGCCGAGGCGTACGGCACGTCGGTGGTGGGACTGCACATCGTCGAGTGTTTTCTGACGTTTCTAAGAGTTGACTGTGAGCTCTTTTAGATGATGACCTTGCAGTTTCGTGCTCACGATTGTGCGGCGGTATGCATTCCCAGATTAGCTGCCCTGGTTCTAGAGTTTCTGGCGTGTGCTGTGGGTCTCCGTGGGGCGCGGCATTATCGCCTTTGTCGTCAGTGCCTCGAGTGATCCCCGTTACACTTCTGCCGCCACGGACCATTTTCCGGTGTCTGTCTCTAATGCGGAATTTGTGTAAATCAGAACACAGTCAGCATCCTGTATCAAGGTGAGGAATTCTCGCCCGTGCATCCTGGCTTGATGTCTTCGGCGCTCCTTATTTCTTTTGGAGTTCATATTTCTTGGTAAGCGCTTGGCTGTCGGGGTTAGGCTGACGAGCATGTCCCACGTTGGCCTCGGGGGTGGGATGGGGTACGGTGTGTCTATTTGGATCCCTATAGGTACTGGAAAATGTCCCTTCATTTTTTCCTGTGTTGCAGCTTCGCTCGATGTACCTCTGTTTGCTGCCTTCCGGTGTCTGCGAAGTACAGCAAGTAGACTGCCTCGTGCAGCTCGGAGATCTTAGTGTTTCTAGGTAACCCCAGTATGACCCTGCGAGCCTCGTTCTGTTGATTCCCGAGCTTCTTTCTCTGTTTTTTTGTTAGTCTGTAGAAACTTGAAGCGTAATTCACTAGACGCGAGAACCGCCATGACAAGTCTCTTGGCGACCTTTTCTCCAGCTCCACATTTTCTGTGAGAGGTCCTTCGCACGAGATTTTGTGTCTGTTTCAATTTATTGGACATTTTGCTGACCCAGCTGTCGGAAACTTGCTTGCTGCACCCCAAGTGAGCCCCGAGAACTTTAACGTACGGTTCTCTGTCGATGGGGCTGCCGTTCAAGGTGAGCTCCAGGTCGTTGTTGCTGCGTTCATTTCCAAAGAACGCGTACTTAGTCCCCGGCAATTGTTGCATGACTGTTTCGGCCAGGAACTTCGCTATGGTGTCGAGTCTTTTCTGCAACGTCTTTTTTTGTGCTTCTGGCGCTCTGTCTTTCGTTCAGATCGTGATGTCATCAGCCGCACGCCGTCGATCCCAGTCCTTGTATTTTGTGTAGTTTCAAAATGAGTGGGGCCAGGGCCATGTTTAAGGAGATCGGGGATAGAGCTGCCCCTTGCGGGATTCCGACCCTTTTGTTCCCGGTTCGTCTGTGTTTAGCTTCTGTGCCAAAGCCGTCCCTGATGCTGTATCTTCTGCATGCCAAAAAAGCACAAAGTGGAGCTGCATCCCTTTCAGATTTAACTCATTCACCGTTTCGATGATAGCCTTATGCGGCACCGAATCGAACGCCTTCTTTATGTGTATCAAAACGATGACTCTCATCTACTTGCTGCCTTTGGGTCTGTCCACCACGTCTCCGTAGATCATGGCGAGACTTTCCCTGGTACTAAGATTCTCCCTAAACCCCGTTTCAGTTGGGTGGAAGATTCACATTTTTGTTGCAGTGTGCTGCATCCGTGCCAAGACCATGCGCTTCATGAGTTTTCTGAGGACCGACGTCAGAGAGATGGGCCTGACGTTCCTCACGTCGCTAGCCGGTTGGCCCGGATTGGGGATGGGCGATAGCACGGGCATTCTCCACTTATCGGGGAAACCTGCAGTCTCCCAGACCATGTTGAAAGTCAGTTGTTGAAAGTCTTCAGTATTTGGTCTTTGACCGATTTTGACGCGTTTCTCAGCATGGAGGCCGTGATCCCGTGTCGGGACGGCGCGCTGTTCTTTTTGAACTGGCCAATGGTTGCCCCTAGGTGTCATTCGTTAAAGGGGACTCTCGGCCTTCTCTCGCCGACCCGAGGTGTTTAGGAGCGCAGTTTTCTTGGTCTGGTTCTTGATTCGGTTGGGGAAAGATCTTCTTCACTTCCTCAAGTATTTCTTCCGTCTTCTTGTCCGTGAGTAACGCGATAACAGGGACGGCGCAGACGCTCTTTTTCTTTCCACTCATCGAGTTGAAGACTCTCCAGTTGTCTTTCATCGTGGTTTTGAGGTCGAAGAATTTGAAGAGTTCTCGCCAGCGGTTTTCATCCAGTTCTCTCGCGTGCAACTTGACTTCTGTGGTTAGCTTGCTGGCTTCTTTGAGTTATCTCTCTCTTTTGTCTCTCCAGTACCAAGGATCGCTTGCAGACGCCTCTCCCACAAGTTCAACAGGTGCATGTCGGGGTCCGGGATGTCGTCCACGACTTCCCTCCACTCAGTTGCCCTTTTGGTAGCAGTGCATTGCAGCTGGGTGATCTGTGCCCCGTCTGGGGTACCTTAGATGCCTTCGGCGATTTCTTTGTATTTGTCCCATGCAATCACTTTCGTTGGCCTCCTGTGCGTCAGCCTTTTCTTGCCCCCGACTCGGAGTCCTGTCGGTCTTGTCGTTATCGGGTAGTGGTCGCTGGCCCATGTGCCCTCCTCTGTCGTCCACAAGAGCTTCCTCGCCGTGCTCACCGGAACGATGGTAGCATCGATGGTGGAGTACCTGTTTCTGGGGTTGAGCGCCAATCGTGTCTGGCCTGTGAAGTCGTAGGCGGGAGCCATCTCCGCTTGTCCCGTGATTTCTTCGAGTTCTTGCCGTGCCGGGTCGTGCACTGTCGCCACTTTTCCGACGTACAAGCCTTTGAGATGGACGTTGAGATCTCATCTCATGGCTATAGTCGTTCGGGTATCTTCTCTCGAGTTGTAGAACCCACACAAAGTTTTGCTTGGCATTTCCCCGCATGTACGCCGACACAACGAGGTCTCTTTTCTTTATGTCTGGTAGGGTGACCCTGGCTGCCACCACATCCTGGTCTGCGTCACTCAGCCGTGTCAATCTGGATGTGCGGTATTCGCTCGTGGACGTACACCGCCGCTTGTGCATGTACGCTCTCCTCGTAGGCAGGGACGGTTCCTTCCGCCCGGTTAGCCTTTTCTATGAACTATCGAAGGATGATCGAGTCCCTTGCATCCCGAAATCAAAATTTCGTCAAACCTTCTCTCTTGGAGGAGCACAACTCCCACAGGTTTCTTCCCCAGGCGCCCCTTGAGTTCCGCCTTGAGCTGCGCGAGACTCCTGCAGTTCCATTGGAGGACATTTAAGTGGCCTTCAGAAGTCACTTTCCTGCTCCCCGGTGTAGGGTCGGAGGACAGCCGTAGGGCTCGTTGTGCAGAGTTCCAAGTGTTTCTGTTGGTGATTTGGGTGCTGCGGCTGCTGGTATACACTTGCTGAGACGGTGCCAGGGGATATTGGTGGTGGAGTAATTGCTGTGCTATTTAGGCTACCTGTTGTTTCTTCCATTGCCGCAACTGCAGTTGAATCTACTCTTGCATCTGCTGCAGCTGCCGTATAGCCTGTTCTTGAATTTGTTGCTGCTGAGTTTGCAGCGCTTGCGTTAGGGCCGCTTGCCAGTCTGGGGCAGTGGTTTGCTCTTTCGGGGCTTTTGGTTCTGCTTGCTTGAACGGCTCCGAGTACGGCGGAGTCCTGGCTATTTAAAAACATTCCTGCCTGCTTTCAGCTTCTCTGCGTTCTCTGTCGGTTCTCTCGACCTCCGTAGCCATTTGTATGCGTTTCTTAATGGTGGCCCTTCTAGCGTTCCTCTTTCTTTTTGGCTTCCTCTCCCTCGCGCCTAAATCCGTGGAGGTCTTGCTCGAGTTCCTTGAGCCTAACCTCGAGGGATTTATCTTCCATATCCAGGGCTTTTAACTCGCGCTGCCCTGCTTCAACTTCGGCGTCACTGCTTTCGAAGTAACCCTTACGTGCTGCTTGGGCGTAACCTCTTCCTCTCTCGTACGGTGAGCGCGCCTGGCTTCTGGACTTGCTGCTCGCATTCGTATGCTTCTCGGTATTGTGCTTGTCATTTTTCTCGTGCGACTTACGCTGTGACAGTTCGTCCAGAGTGACAAGAAGTCCTGAAAGGTTGCATTTCCTGAGACTTTGTCTTTTGCCGGGCTCCCCTTAGCGAGTCTTGAGAGGGCGTTGCCTTGACTTCTCTGCCTTCTTGGTCGGTTGGTCATCTTTTGCAGTTTTGGTATGTTTGTAGCCTGGTGGGGCATTTGGGGCTTGTCGGGAGGTGCCAAAGTTCTCTGCAGTTGATGTAGTACTTCCTTTCGCACGCGTGCTGCGGCTGTGTCAGACAAACATAGCCCTTGCATCTCTTCTTTTTCGTACATACATTTTCTTTGTGCCCCAGCTGAAGGCAGTTATGGCAGGTCATTCTGTAGGGTTTGTAGAGCGTCACTTTGACGTACTCTTCATAGAAAGCCATGCTTCTTGGGGGACGCTCTCCTTGGAATGTTACTATACTTCGTTTCACCTTCCGTCCAGACGCAGCGGATGCTACGAGGGAACGGGACCAATCAAGCAGCGTCAAAAGTGCAAATCACTAGGCTTGTTCTGTTTATGATTGGTTCGGCGATGAAAAACACAGACAGAAACATTACGAACACCATGACGGTGCCCTTTTGACGCTCTCTGATTCGTCATATAATCTCGTAGCATCGGCTGCGTCTGGACGGAAGGTGAAACGAAGTATAGTACCAGGCCCCTTTTCCCACAGTTATGGCGCAGTAGATCTCTCGTCCCAATGTGTGCAGCGCTTCGAAGAGTTGCTCCGGTTGGAGGCTTGGATCCACCCGTGGGCTACTCCCTGCATGTATCTTCCGGCAGAATCTCATAGGCCACTACGGTGGCCTCCTTATTGTTAGCCTTCAGTTTCGTGGTGTTGAGAAGTGCTCTTGCTTTTGCCCTCGAATTCATGCACCTAGACACAACTGATATCGCGTTGGTGGCGCCGTTTCTCCTGAATTTCGGCAGGCTGGATTTGTCGCATGTCTTCTGATCTAAGCGTAGTATGTTGCAAATGTTCTTCTCTACCGTGGCTGCAGGGATTCCCACTAAATTGTATCTCTCCTGGGCTCTGAAGGCGACGATGATTTTGTCTTGCTCAACCTCAGTGTTTGTCGTGACCGCGCAGTTTATCGGCCTCACGGGTCCCCTGTTTCTCATCGACCGGTAATGCGCCTCCTGCCGTGGGAGATGCGAATCATTGCGGTCGCTGTCATTGTTGGTAGCTTCGTCCATTGCACTGACGTTCGTCTCGGCTGCTTCAGGTCCGTCCGAATATTCGGTTTGCGCTGTACTGGTGCTCTCTGACCGTGCTCTATACGCACCTTGGCGGTGGAGTTCCTTGGCGAGGGCATGCTGTCACGAACCCAGAAACGGGAACACAATAAGAAATCTGAAGCGTCTGCTACTCCAGCAAGGTACTTGGGAAAGCCAATCGCTAAAATCTACGAGGACGCTTGGCGAATGACGAAGCTTTTAATATGTTGAAACTTAAAAAAAAAAGCTGTCGGCTTGATGGCACTGAGCATGACGTTTCACCATGGTCAGTGCTACAACGCGTACTTATTTTTTTTGGAGGGGGGGGCAGGGGGCGGGGAGTTTAAACATTATCAGCCCCATCAATGACCGCGCTGATTCCTAGATTGCAGCGATTGGCTCTCCCAATTACTTTGCGGGGGAACAGACGCTCCAGATTTCTTAGTGTGTAGAAACGACCAAGCTGAGATCGAAGAATACAGGAGCACGATGCGCAAGCGGCTAGACAACACACAAAAAAAGTAGGAACCAAAAAACAAGAAAAAAAAGGAGTGATAACACGAGAGGAAATATGAATGCGATAAGAAAACAAAAGAAAAGGAAGGGGGAAAGGTCGCATCTCGCCATCTTGCGCGTCAAGTGTTTGTAGGCCGGCCTGGCGACGAGCTACTCGACTCCTCAACCAGGTGTTGTCACAACGCGATTGCGGTAGCCTAAAGACGCAGTCTGGCCTCGAAGGTCGATTATGCACTCCGAATGGAAAATGTATGGATCGAGTGCAGATGCGTCCATGAACCACGATAACCGATGCACTCTTAAAAACGCCCGTGCGTCTACTTTCCTGCACAACACTCGGAAAGCCAATCAGCGCAACTTACGGAGGCAGCGCAGCGAATGACGATGCCGAAACATATGTTTAAACCAAAAAACGCAGTCTGAGTTGTGACATTAAGCAATGCAAGAGTGACGTTTTGCATTGCTTAATGTCACAACTCAGACTGCGTTTTTTGGTCTAAACATATATTTCGGCATCGTCATTAGCTGAGCCGCCTCCGTAAGTAGCACTGATTGGTTCTCCGAGTGTTGTACGGGAAAGTAGACGCACGGGCTTTTTTTAGAGTGTGGTAGGGTGCCTGTTGTCACTCACAGCCTATGCGGAGCGCATGCAAGTTCGTCTGCATTTTTTGCAGAGGTTATGTTGACGTCAGAACGCTGAGCTTTGATTGGCTCTGATTGAAGGATAGTGGGTAGACCTCAAAGCAGCAAAGCAAAGCAGACGCCCCCCCCCCCCCCCCGGGCCGGGGGGGGGGGTGTTGCTTTGCCCAAGCTGCCTTGAGGTTTACCCACAATCCTTCAATTAGAACCAATCAGAGTTCGGCGTTCTGACGTCACCACAACCCCTGCAAAAAGAAGCAGACGAACTTGCGCTCCATAGGAAACCCAGGGCGTGGCTGCTTATTATGCATTTCCGCCTCTTGCTTCCTGATTGGTTATTTGGCGCTCTTGTCGGCAAATGCCGCGATCTTATTGGCTGTGGAGTGATGAGCAGCATCGTTCTGGGATTCTCCCGGTCATGAGTTTTAGCACTCTTGCATTTTTTTAGCGTATTTCTCGCATCGTTCCTGACTTGGACTGAAAAAAAAAAACACATTTTCTGTATGGATCCAAAACTAGCCTTGTGGCTATGGATCCAGATGCCATTCACAGCATTTGTATACATATGAATTTTGCGAAATAAAAACCTTCTTCTTCTTCTTCTTCTTCTCATTGATGCATTGTAAGCCATCCAAAACGGACCTGCTCGTTTCATCCTCAGTAATTACCGCTGCACAACTATAGTGTCACAAATATGAAATTAACCTTATCACTCCCGCCTTTATTTCTACGTCGGAAAATTTCGCGCCTCCTCTTAATTCGTGAAATTTTTTTCTTAATTTTATACTACGAGACAAATTAGTCGCAGGCCCACTTTACGTTTCCTTTCGTCTTGATCATCAATAAGGTTGGCATCCCAAGCGCTAACACGATTTAATTTTATTCATCTTTCCTTCCTCGTACACCTCCTAAGAATAGAATCGCCTTCCCGGTTCAATTACTTTCATCGCGGACTCGGAGCATTCTAAATCTGCATAAACTAATCATGTTCTTGACGAGTATGTCTAAACTGTATTTTGTTTTCGTTTATCCTAATTTGTTCCTGTCTTTTTTTTTTAATATTGTAATAGTATACAGTTGTTCTCCCCTCTGTAATGCCTTTGGGTCCTGAGGGCTCAATAAATAAATAACAAAAAAAGATTCGGGGCTTATTTTCAGAAGGACCATCGATTTAGGATTTATGAGCCCCTAGATGACTTGGTTTCTTGTATTTACGCGACATGGTACTTGAACGTATGGCCTGCTGCTTCAAGTTTGGTACTACTGTGTTCTAACGTAGCGTATACGCTCTCAAAGAGGAAGTCGTGCGTTACTTTGACATCATGGTGCCTCCGTTTCGGGCATTACGCTTCATAAACCCCGGCGGTTGGTGCAATATAGAATGGTAGCATCATATTTTGTTGGAGGTGGTCCTCAGAGCATCGCGCGTGGAACCCTGAGAGACACGAGCAGATTCCCTATGGTCCCTGACAGCGACTACGTGGCCTGGTAACTCGGAAGAGGCAGATATTATGAGCATTATATATGGGCGATAATCCTAGGCGTCTTGTTTGTATAACGGTGCACCGTTTTATTACAAAAATAACGAATTTTAAATTGTGATGATTACGTTAATGCCACACGAATGACCGCGAGAGCAACATTTTCTCTGCACGGTTCCTGGGTGTAAACAGAATAAAGGGCTGCTGAACTATGGCAATTAGATTCAGAATCAATAACACATCAGGGCCAACAAAAACTGAATCTAAATACAGCCGTGCATCTTTTAGTTGACCTTGGTCTAAACTATGCCCAATGGAACAATGCGGAGAGCCAGTCGTCTGCTTCTTGCTGAGGAGTTGCAGTGACGTCAGAACGACACCAAGTTTCTATTGGCTGATTGAAAAGAAACTAGTGGGTAGACCTCAATGATAGATGCCTTAAGATATATATATATATATATATATATATATCAATCAGCCAATAAGAGCTCGGCGTCTATCTGACGTTACCGCCACTCCTGAGCAAGAAGCAGTCTGCCTCGCATAGCCTCGAAGACATGTGAGCAGGCTGGTGTGTGTTTAATTTCCCCAGTTCCTTCGTGGCATTGTGTGAATATCATGTGGTGTGTCAGGGCAGCTCAGGAGTGGCGCAGCTGGGATTATGACGTTTCTACTGGAGAAAGGAGCGTCAATAATTACTGACAGTTTAAGAAACGCAGGGCGGGGCTCGTCACGAGCATCTTTATCGTCGCTCCGTAGCCAATGAAACTGCGGCCGATAAAAACGCCCAATCACGAATCACGAACTGGACAACATAAAGTCAAGCCCCGCCTTTTGTAAGCAGTCAATAACTATGTTGTCAATTACTTTTTTTCTTTTAAGTTTATTTGTGACGGAGGGCATGTACGCTTGACGAACTTGCAGCACCTTTGATGTCGTTTTCGATTCTGTCAGAGGTCGCAAGTTCGTTTGCAGTGCATTGCTCGCCAAGCCTCGTTCCGCTGTCCTCAGCCCTTTATCTTTTTTGTTTTGTTTGTTTGGTCAGAGGTGCCTATCAAAGCCAGTGTTGGGTAAAAAGTACGTCTAAAAAGCACTTGGAGTAAAGTGCAAAGTAAATAAGAGGTTGCGTACTTGAAGTAAAGTAGCAAGTACAACGGGCATAATGTACTTGATGTAAAGTACTATAAAGACAATGTATTTTCAAAATCCAAATAATTTTTAACACAGTTTTATGATGCCATTTTATTTCCCTGAAAGTTTTTTTTTTTTTAATCTGGCATGTATTACCCAGGGGTAATCGGGGACGCATCAGTTATTTTCGGATATGGCGGCGAATATTGGATAAAGTCAAGTGACCACACAAGGTATACGTTGTTTTACTCTCCGTGACAAGCTGTTTATATTCAACAAAATCAACTTATAAAGCACTTATTTGTATCGGCCGCAGGTACTTCACTTAGAGAAATGACCAGATGATGTCTCGAAAAACGATTATGCGTTTTCACATGGCAAGTCTTTTTTTTTTTTTTTTTTACACTCGAAGAAAGTTTGTTTGTCTACTTTCCGCACAACACTCGGAGAGCCAATCACCGTAACTTACGGAGGCAGCTCAGCGAATGACGATGCCGAAACATGTCTAGACCAAAAACACAGTCTGAGTTGTGACATTTACCGATGCCAGTGTGACGTTTTGCATTGCTTAATGTCACAACTCACACTGCGTTTTTTGGTCTAAACATATGTTTCGGCATCATCATTCGCTGAGCTGCCTCCGCAAGTTGCGATGATTGGCTCTCCGAATGTTGGGCGGGAAAGTAGACGCACGGGATTTTTAGAGTGGAGAGGTTGGTGAGCTCTTATACCCGACCTCAGAAACTGTGCATAGTACAGGAAAGCCGTGGACGAAAGAGCGTGGTTTTTGAAAGAGCTTAATTTTACCGAACGCAAGAAGGCACTGCCCGGATCAACGCGCTCGTCCTCCTGCCTTTCGTAAACTCTGCGAGTCTTCCCCGTTCTTCCTCCTCTCCATCAGACTCGTGAATTTGGCGCCGCTTGCACTGGCTTGAACCCAAAGGGGTTAAACGTACCAGGAAAGAGCATCACGTCAGCCCCGTAGCTTTCGCAAGCAATCCTCTCTTGGAGGAGTGTCCTCTGTCTGTTTGCGTTTCTGGGGAAAGTAAAATATCCCTCCCAGTATTTCTTCAGAGTTGACAAAACCTCATGTTGTGATGCAAAGTTAACAAGACCAAATTTGGGGAATGTACTTTGAAGTCGGAAGTTGTACTTCCCTCGCAAAGTACCAGAAAAAAAATAAACTTTAAGTAATGTAGAAGTACACATTCAAAGAATGTACACTTCAAGTAGGAGTACACAAAGATTATATATATTCAAAGTAGTACCTTAAGTACAAAGAACTTAAAGTACTTCCCGGCACCGTTAAATCGTTACGAAAGAACCGAGTTTGCTCGATAATGCCATGTTTGCTGTCAAGGACCTATCTGTAAGCTCAGCGAATTTTCTGCTGATCCTATAGTCAATGACAGGTTTAAGAAATGCACGGTGGGGTGAGTTCAGAGCGTCTGATTATCACTCCACAGCTAATCACATTGCGGCTTTTGCCGATAAGAGTGCCGAACAGTGAATCACGAATGAAGAAGCGTGACATTACTTGGCCGCACCTTGCATTTGTTAAGCTGTCAACTGAGAGTCGAAGCTTAAAGCTCTGATATGAGTAATACGTGAAAAGAATATACCTTCGTCCTAATTAGTACGACCATTTCGAGGCCGCGGACGAGGTTAAAAGCTCTGTTGACGACATTTGAGCCTTTTGAAAAAGGTCTGTATTTCACCCTACGGAAGCGATGAGTCCCGGGAAAGAGACTCGTTAGATTGCGTTAAAAGCTCTCCACACAGTGCGTGGCTGCGTCTTATCTGTCCAGAAGACGGCAAACAGGGAAGAAGTATTCGCGCACACGGATGAGATTTCGGTCGGACGGGGGTTGCCGCTGATTAAAAATGACACGTCACGTCGCGATTCGTCCGATAAGCGACGCTGGATCATTATGCCGAGCTCGGATTCCAGGAAAGCCCTGCGCGCTCAGGAGACTGCGCTGCGTTCGTTGCACAGATAACGATTGGCAAACGGTAGCAAACGCCTGCGGTGACAGAGAAAGAAAGAGATACTGGCAAGACTTCCAGCGCTCGCTGTACGCGACGAGCGGTACAACTACTCAAGGCGTGACCAACCCGTTCGATCAGCTAATGACTTAGTTGTCACTGGCAGCATATGTGATTACAGGGTTGCCCCCATGCACGACGAAGAGGATCTACGAGCTAGTAAAGAAAAGGCCTGGCTTATGATTATTCACTTGGGAGCAATATGCTCGATACATTACTAAAATGAAATAAACATAATGATTTTCACCCATTTCTTGTGACGAATTGTCATCGGAACGAATTACCCTATGACGAATTACTTTGTGACCAATTGCCCTACAACCAATTAACCTGCTAGGAATTGTCTTTCGACGAACGGTCCTACAGCCTAAAGAGAAAATGACCGGGGTAGTAATTATATTTCTGGTGATTCGACAACAGCGTCAAAACAATCTCAAAAGCGAGAGTAAAACATCTAAAAAGAACTGTGATGCTCCAAAGTTCAGTGAAGGAAAGTTCAATAAAACGGCATCAACCGATTCGATGAAACGGCGTTGAATATATCAGGGCGGCGTTCGACAACATGTCCATTTATTCGATGAAATGGCGTTCGATGAAGCGACATCCAATAAAATGTCCGGTACACACACGGACCCAGTGTCCCATTACCGATCTAACTTATTTACCCCATTATTGCAATGCGTTACTTTCTAAGAAGTCTGGCTCTCGTTTTTGCGGGAAAGTAGACCCACCGGATTATTTTAGAGAGCAATAGAGCTGCGTCATTCATAGTTTTCGCAGTTTTAGAGACACCCTCAACACACTGTCTCTCTTCGCGGCATTGAAGCTGGTGATGACGCTGAGCTCTTCTATTCAAATAGTCTCAATTCATCGGCGTCAATTTCTTGCCATATAAATGAGGATAAAACGGCTACGACATTTTATCTATAACAAAACTACGATTATATTCTCGGAACGAACTGTTGAGTTTGCTAAGGACCATAATACTTCGTTATTTAGAATAAAACTTCTTCGACGCTAAAATAGCAATTCAGTCACTTCACGAACGTCTTAATCGCCTGCTGCAAATATAAATATATTCCAGAAAATGACTGACAATGCGTTCGTATCTATAGCAATCAAAATATGTTTTGAATTAACGTTTTCTTTTCAAAATTAACGCGAATGTATAGTTACATTAATGTTTATTTGCAATTATTGGTACTTTAATTGAATTACATAATATAACCATCTAAAATAATGATTAATCTAGTTTAATTTTTAAATTACGGTGCCTAGAAGACGCCCACGTTATCCACTATACGTTGTGCAGGGGTAAGATATAACTCTGAAATCTATTAACTGCCTTTTGTAACTTCAAGGTGATAAAAACGAATTTTTGCTCCGACGTTAAAAAGATTACAAGCACGTCTTATTAGTCTATAAGCCGTACATTAAAAGACAAAATAAAAGTTCCGAAATATAGGGATAGCAAAGCACGATTCGCTCAGGATTTGCATGAGCGTCAAAATCTGAGCAAGCAGAGAGCCGGACAAGTGCGACCCTCAGAGTTAAGATAAGACATCGTTTCCCAGTAATCGGTTAAGTATGAGTCTCTATTCGAGTGGGCAATTCCTATTTCCTAAGCTCGCAATTTCCAAGAAAAAGCAATGCCTCGTCACTGCGCGGTAGTGTGTCCTTTTGAGATTAAGAGTTCAGGTCGTGAAGTGCTTGTCGGCAAACTCTGTCCGCATATCTCCTTCTTCCTAAGTATGTGAGCTGAAGGGGATTGCCATTCAATCAGCAAATAAACAGGGGCTTAACCTCGAAATTATAAACGCGGGTAGATTACTGATAAATTAAAATTCAATTGTTCATATATCGCGCTCAATTTCCTGCAATATAGCTTTAGTATCAATACCACACTTTTATTTATAAGTACTTTTGTGAGTACTTATTTATATCTAGATAGGGTTCGAGAGCCGAACTTGAACTTGGACATTCGAGATTCAGGTTGCTCAATATTCTGGTCTATGATTTCAGCGCGGCGATTTTTTATATAGGCATGCTGAAGGTTAAAGGGCAGTTTGGTTAAACTCAAAGAAATATATTTTCTCAAATGTACCCTTAGAGCGCACTGAACTTTTTATTAAAAGAAGAGGAAGAGTAAAAAAATTGCGGTCTGACGTCGCCACGTCCTCCTTTTGTAACGCTTTTTGGCGTTCTTTTCGAAGTTTTTGCCGCTGGAGAAGTCTTCTCGAAGCGTCTCAAAGTCTTCCTCCTTTGGGATCGCGTCGGCGTCGCCCATTTTCTAAAAGATAATGGAAAACATGCTCAATGTAATTCATGGAATGATATGTTATCTGGACGACATCTTGATAACTGGGAGAACACACGAGGAGCACCTCAAGATCCTTGAGCAAGTACTGCAAGGGCTCAAAGAGATAGGTGTCAGAATCAAGAAGGAGAAACTTGAATTTTTCAAGTCTGACTTGAAAAAGTCAGACTTGAAATGACAGAAAGCAAACTAAAGATTATCAGGTGACCAAATTATTAAATTCAACTGGAACCTTCGTGGATTTTAATAACTCTTCTCGTAAATTTAAGAAAGAACTCTGGGCACTCTTGGTTGGCAGTGACACTGTTTTATAGTCATTGTTATACATGTGTAATGTGATGGCCAAAAAGCTACCGCGTTCCGTCTTAGGCTACCCTTTTTTTTGTCGATCAGCGTTCCACTCGCACGCGCTCCAAGAGCGCGCTTATTCTCCTTCGTGGCGATACCGACGATCATCACACATGTATAAATTGATGGTTTTGTCCCTGAACGTATGAAAACGTATCTTGCATAATCTATATATCTACCTGTGATGCTCTCTTGATGATACCATACAAAGTCATAACATTGTTTTGAATCGCTGATGTATACAACTGTACGAAGTGCATTATACTGTGTACCTTGTGTACGAAATATAAAGAGGACAGAGACCTTCGTCGGGCATTTTGTTCCTCAAGTCTCTGTTTCCCTTTTGGTTAATCCGAAAGAAATAAACTTAAGCAAGAAAATTCTTGGGTAATGAAGTAAGTGACCAGGGTATTGCCACGTCTGCAACGAAGGCTCAGGCGATCGTGAAGGCTCCAAGAACAGAGGACCTGAAGCAGTGGCGGTCATTCTTGGTCGGGCTCACGCTTTACGACGTTTCTTCCAGACATGTCCACTATGCTGGCACCATTGAACCAGCTAGTTAAGAAGGACCTTGTCTGTCAATGGTACAAGCCACGGGAAGACGCCTTTGAGTCGGCAAAGAAGCTGCTAATTGGGCCTCCGGTCTTGGCACACTACGAGCCAGATGCCGAAAATTCAGGTTACGTGCGATGCCTCCTCATATGATCGTGGTGTTGTTTTGTCCAGACTTTATGATAGGGGGTGACGCGCCCCATTGCTTTTGCGTCGAAAACACTGACAGCCAGCGAGAAAAATCATAGTCAGTTGGAGCGTGAGGCCCTAGCTATATAATTTTCAGTGTGAAGAAGTTTACTTCTTTTTGCAACGGATTATAAGCCGTTGCAAACAATTTCCGGTCCCAAGGTAGGAATCCCGACTGTGGCAGCGGCAAGGCATCAAAGATGGGCCATGATATTATCAGCCCATCAGTACAAGTTGATGTACATGCCTGTAAACCCCAACGTGGAAGCGGATTGTTCATTTCGCCTTTCTGTGCCCACACTCCGAACTGAACCAAGAGAGGACGACGATGACGTTTTTACATTTTACAGCCTTCGTCTCAGCTCTTTTTCAGTAAGCAGCGAATAAGTGACTCGTGCTACGGCAAAAGACAAAATAATGTAATGAGTCGAGTTGCAAGATATGTCGTCGAAGGCTGACCCGAGCAGGTTGAAGATCGTTACAAACCGTTCTTCACACGCAGACACGAGTTGGTACGACACCAAGGATGTTTTCTGTGGGGAATGAGGGTGACAGTACCTCCATCCTTGCATGACCGTGTGTTGGACGAACTACATGATGGCCATCCAGGAATGGTCAGATTGAAAGGGTCGTACGCAGTTACGATTGGTGGCCAGAAATCGATGCAGCCATCGAACAGTGTGTCATGCCGTGTGACGCCTGCCAGAAGCAAAGAAGTGTTTCGGGACCAGCTCCTCTCCACCCTGGTCGTGGCCCACCCGTCCCTGGCAGCGCCTGCACCTCGACTTTGCAGAGCCGTTCCAGAGGCATAACTTTCTCATCAGTGTCGACTCCCATTCTAAATAGCCGAAGTGTTCGTGATGAGCACCACCACAGCAGAAGCCACTACTAGCGAGTTGAAAGAGCTGTTTAGCCGTTTTGGCCTACCAGATCTGATCGTAACCGACAATGGTCTTCAATTTGTTTCGGACCAGTTCGAAACTTTTTGAAGGAAAACGGAGTGCGGCATGTGAAGACTTCACCTTATCATACATCAAGCAATGGATTAGTGGAGTGTTTCGTGCGCACACTCAAAGAGACCCTTAGAAAGGAAACAAAGGGTCGACCGTTCAACCTTAGGTTGGCTAGTTTTCTGCTTACATACAGAAGCACGCCACATTGTACCACGCTTCAGAGTCCAGCGGAACTGCTCTTTGGACGTGGCTGTCATCCGGTCGTCATCGAGAACGTCATTTTGCTGCTGGTGAGCGTGTGTATGTCAAGACCTTCCGCACAGGAGACTCTTGGCTTAAAGGAGACATCATGTCTCGGGCAGGACCTCTGTCCCACTGAGTGCGAGAAAAGATGCCCTGTGGTAACTTTACATTGGTTACGACACAGGCAATGCGAGTCTGCTTTTCCTGGCATGGACTACATCGATGTGGTGCTTCCGTGTTTTGGACCGTCCGATCGAGTGCCGGAGCTGGCATGTGAACCAGAAACTGTGAACCAAGTGCCAGAGCTGGGAAGTGAACCAGGAACAAACGGACATGGGTGTCAGTGCTCCTGACCGGGAATCAGAAGCACCTCCACCTCACCGGCCTGAGCGACGGTACCAGGAGAGAATTCGGGGCACTGCAAACTGGTGCCACGATTTTGTAATGTAGTTTAATCTAGCGTGTAGAAGTGTTGTATGTGGTGTTACTTACAACAGCACCGCGTGTGCCTAGCGCGAGATGCGCTTGAGACGTGACTACCGCGGTGCTGCCTCGCGCACGATATCTTTCGCCATGTTTTTCTTATTAACCTCAGTTGTACGGCGTTCTGCGCCATGAGTATTAAACTTGTTGTGTGATCAACACCTGGAGACATCCTTCCGAAAACACTACATACAATGTGCCGATAGGCGGCTCCAAAAATGCATAAGGTCTGGTTCATTCGGGAAGTTTACACCGACTGGTTACTTTGTATGGATAGCAAGGGGAAGGGTCGTTAGAATCCCGGACAAAAGCTCACCGGAAAAAAAAACTCACCGGACAAAAGCTCACCGGACAGCAGCTCACCGGACAAAAGCTCACCGGACAAAAGCTCACCCATTGTTTCACAGACCCGGACAAAAGCTCACCAGGAGAAAATTGCATATTTGTCTTAACACGAGTGTGGACAACTTAGGTGCATGCGTGCGACACTCAAATGCTACGATAAATTAAATCTGATAGGCGCATGGTTTGTTGATTAGAGTGGAAACAAGTTTATTTATTGATTGGTAACAAGCGACTGCAGTTCCCTACCAACTCCAGCTGTCTTCGTAGATCTGGGTGTCCCTGGAATCCCTCGCAAATATTTTTCAGACGATTCTGCAGGCGTAGAGTGATTTTTTGCACCCGCTTCACTGGAGGCTCACATCTCCGGGCTTGAGTCAATGCCGTTGCAACAAGCGCCTGATCTTGCTGTAGGCATTCAATCAGCCTCCAGACGTTTGTATGGGCGTGGCCGACGAGCGTCTGGAACCCGGTGTTCTATCCTTCGAACGTGTTAATCGTCCAGCCTTTATCCTGAAGAATGGCGTCGTACATATTCTACCGTTCTGGGGGAAACTCCGTTCGTCGTCGGCGCGCAGTCAGGCAAAGGGAAGAATTCGCTCTGGGTGCCGCCGCAGAAGGAACACGGAAGGAGCCGTTGACATACTTGCAATCAAGTAGTAGCAGGTCGCCGATGTCACCGGTAGACTTTTCCCTGACATAGGTTAGTCCTTCAAACACAAGCTCTGGTGGAAGCAACGCCAGCCTATCCTAAATCCCGCACAGCTTTCTAAAGTGGTTATCTGTCTCGTACTTGTCCAAAAAGCCACAACTGTTCCTTCAAAATATTTTAAAAAATTCGCAACTCAATGATTTGTATAATACTTTTGCTCCAGTTTCCCTTTTACATCATCCTGAGATAATCCTTGATATCAAATACATTTACGACGCACAATGAAGGAAACAACATAATTTCCTTAGCCATTCTCTTCAAATATTAACCTGAACCCCTAAAAACCCATGCATTAGTAATGAAGAGACACTCTGCCTAACCTTTGTGTGCGCGTTTAGCGTGACATAAGCACGATGAAAAAGCGAGGTCACCGAAGAGTGACTTCGCTTCTTGAGTCGCTCTTCGGGTTAAAAACTCGAATTCACGAAGTTTCTTCGGTGTGGTACAAGGGTGCTCGGCATACCTTAAGCCAATCAAGCTTGATCTTATCAGCTCCTCCACTCAATTTCGGTGACCTAAATTTTTTTTTCCAAATCGTTGTTTCTTTGCATGTTATGGCTTATTTTGCCGACACCTTTGGATGGAATGAGATACCAGTTCTCCTAAAAATGGTGCAATGTCCATCGCGTCCGCACTTTATCCCAGCGCGTGTTTCGCCCTAATAGCCAAAAAAATTAGGTGAGCTTTTGTCCGGGTCTATGAAAAAACGGGTGAGTTTCTGTCCGGTGAGCTTTTGTCCGGTGAGCTTTTGTCCGGTTACCGGGTCGTTCGTAGCTCCATTTGTCTCCGTTTTCAACAGCTTTGGATGCCTGCGAAGTTCTTTCCTTTCCGTCGCATACTTGGCGGTTATTGATAAGCGGATGGAGGCTAGATTGGGGGAGGGGATTGCCTCTAATGGTAAGTGCTTTATTATTTCGACCTCAGTGTCCAACCGATAAACCGCAGAACAATAGCGTCAGGTGATCAAGTTTGTTGGCGGAACTTGAAGGCGTATCCATGGAAAGGCTGGCCATGTGCACGACACGGTAGAAAAAGTGTGAATAAGTATAAATTTGGTGTTTAGAAAATGCACTTTGTAAGGCATGATCTGATTTACGTAGTCAATGAATATGAAGTAGCCAACCGTGTCTCTATCGCTTCCAAAATCATTTTTTTATTTTTACATGTAATTAAGAAGAAACTAAGTAAATGGAATGTATCTCAAAGAAAAATATGCATAGAACAAAAATAGAAAAAATCGTTTTACCCAAGTCTCTTATATATATATATATATATATAAAGTGAGGGGACCGATTTTTTTAAAAAGAGATAGCCATTTGAAGTTTGAACTTCACTACAACAAATTTATGCGAGGACACGGAAAAAGATCTTCCAGTAGGAAGCTTAATTTTGATAAAAACTAAATCATGGGAAACAAAATCACCTTCTTAAAAAGCAATGCTGGATGTGTTACAACGCAACGAGTAAAATGGTGAAGAATGATGTGACACATTTTGCTGTTCCCTCCCCTTACGCAAAAAAAAGAAAGAAAAAAGAACATCGGGAAAACTAATCGCCCTGACGCATAATTACGCCGAGGCAGTTACGTTTTGAAGGTAACATTGATGGCTCTACGATAGCGATGTTTGCTATGTTGCCAAGCACGTATCGACGACAACCGACATCGCCATTTCTCGCATGTAATGAAGTAAAAAAGAAAGAAAGAAAAGACAACGAAACTTTACATATTAAAACGTGTACAATGAATACCATCAATTTTGAAGCTGCCATTTGCCGTTGAAAGAAGCAAGGAATTTGTCGAATTATAAGAGTGTTGCACTTCGACCTCACGAATTAAAAAAATATCGAGCAAAATGTCCCTTAGTTATTCATAAAAAACCGGTTACTAAGAAGCATTGCACAGTACGACATGGTTGGGACACTCCACACATCGTGTGAGTTGTGAGAGTCACGGGATCAGGAGAAAGTTACGTGTTTTTGGATCTGGTTCTTTATCGCGTTGCTTACGCGCATTATCGTGCGATCTCGGATTTCGACAAACGTGATGACGTTTGCTGACGTCTTGTGTGCTTGGAGACGACCTGGGAACGTCCGGTGCGTCCCCTTTCCCCTGTTTATTGAAATGTTGCGTTATGTGGTCCTCTTTTACGTTGTCCATCGTTCAGTTAAAGTTCATCATACCACGTGAGCTAAGGTTGTGTCTACGACAATTCGACAACGTAGGTTGTCGAAGTGTTAGTGGATAACTCATATTTTACACAGACGTGAAGCAACGAACTACGGATACAAATCCATATTATAGGTCAAGCTTTAATGAGGGTCTCTGGGTATCTCCAATTGAATGTTTATTGTTTTAGTTTTGTAGTGGAAAAATGATTGGCAATGTTTGGATATTTCTGTAACTCTGTTATGAAATTCATAAAATTCAAGTGATGTTTTAGTTGACTAGAAATTTGAAAGCAGCTATAAGAAGGCTATGAGAAACGCGCCCAGGTGGGGGATTCTGGCATGGGATCTAGACAATCTGGGATTTTTTTTTGTGTTTCGAGAACCCATGTTTTTTTTGACCATACTGGATTTGCTTTCAGTTTGTTGCCGCCACTTCTTAGATTTAACAATCGATGCCTCGCGATATATCATATATTGTGCTCTACTTTGTACGCTAAAGCTAGACTTCTTTTATAAGGAAACACAGACAGCGGAGCTTTCGTACCTCTTAAAATAGAGTTTAGTGTCTTCAGCGCAGCGCAGCAACTTAGCCGGCCCAATGCAATTATTACCGGAAGGAGGGGAATTGGAACTCCCATTCGAATTTCCTCTTTCCGCCGCCAAGCTGTAATGCATTGTATGCTTCTGTTCAACGTTCAAGAGTTCACCAACCTCTAACAAAAAGTAGCGTATCGTAATGTAAAAACGCAATATCGTCTTTCAAGACATCATCCGGTCATTCCACTGAGTGAAGTAATGGCGCCTATCAGACGAATACAAATAAGTGCCTTATAAGCTGATTGTGTTAAATAGTTTATCAGCGAGAGTAAAACAACTAGTCTGTGGCTACTTGATTTTATCCAGTATTCGCCGCCATTTTCAATAATAAGTGAGGCAGCTCCGAATAAGCCGGGGGCAATGCACACCAGTTAAGACAAACACACATGCACTGTATGTAGGAATGAAAGGGCATCATGAAAGATTTTATGAAAAAGACTTAACTTTGAAAGTACATTGCATTTGTAGTACTTTACTTCAAGTACATTGGGCCCAGTATACTCACGACTTTATTTGAATTACATAACCTCTGATTTACATTGTGCTTTCCTTCAAGTACTTTTTAGATGTATTTTACCCGACGCAGTACCGTAGTCACTGACATTTTGACCATCGCAAACCGTGGCTTATTATGTTGGTGCTTTGTACCCGGTGATTCGTTCATCGGCGTCCTTATCGGCGACCGCTGCCTTTGTCTCTCCTCATAGTTCGAACGCATTCGAACGTTTCGCGCCGGCGTCCGAGGTTCGGCGTCCGCGTTCGTACGCGTTCGAACACTGAGTAGAGACAAAGACAGCTATGCGTAGCGCAAGTTCGTCTGCTTCATGCGCAGGGATTTCCGTGACGTCGGAACACCAAGCTCTGATTGGCTCTGGTTGAAGGATAGTGGGTAGACATCAAGGCAGCTAGCACTGGAGTCCACCCAATATCCTTCCAATGAGAGCCAATCAAAGCTCCGCGTTCGGCGTGCTGGCAACCGCGCGCAGAAAGCGGACGGGCCGCGCGCTGCTGCGTAACGCGATCTCTAAACCACAGGTGGCCCCGGAAGCGAACACAAGAGTCGCTGCGGTTGCCGCGCCCTGATTGGCGTTGAGGTGCTACAAGGCGTCGGGAAAGGACTCAGTCCGCGATCTCGCATCCGGCCAACACCACGCAGGCGAAGCTCCAGCGCGTCATCGTCGGTCGGATCGATCGAGGCGTGAGATTGGCCCTGGTACTGCGTCAGATGGTACGGCTGGGGCTCGTGTCCAATCAGCGCGTTGAAGTCGGGTGCTCGGGCCCAATCGCCGAGTTAGCTGTATCCGACTCTGATGACGTTTCATGAAGGAAGAGAGTATGCTTGAGCATTCTTCTAGGTGGTGTTGATCGGCTCGCTTCACTGCCTGGTTTCTGGTTTGGCGTTGTGTGCGCAATCTTTTCGGGTGCGGGACCGCGTTTACCTGAGTGTACAAGACGCTGGTTCAATGCAATATTGACGGTCTTCCGTACATTTTATAAGCCTGCTTATTGATTTCTCTATAATTGAGTTACAAATCGAAGGCTATCGGTGGAAACAATTCCGCCGATAGACCTCCAGCCGTCCACACGACTGCGAGCCGTCTGAAGGGTCAGTGAAGCCACTGAAGCGGCGGCGTAAAGTGTTTCAGACGCTGGAATTCTGTTTCTTGCATGTTCGCGATTTGAGAAGATAACCTGTCACTTTTGCAGGCATTTTAAATGGCATTTTAATAGGAGCCTTTCGGCGGTCATCAAATTAGCTCACGACTTCGACTCTGCGCGTGCCACTACTGCATACGCTGGTTCGCAGATATTTGAAGACAGCAGGTCTGAGCGCTTTGAAGATGCTGGCGAACGGGGTTGTTTACAGCTCTTAGCTTCTTCGTAAATTAATTATATAGTTCATACACATGCAGGCATATTTTAGAGAAGATACAATTACTGAAAATTAGTTTGTATGGTAGCCGGGAAAAACTGCAGGTACTGATTACCTATGATATATGTTAAGACTTTACGCAAAATATACCTTAATATTACAGTAATTTGGAATGTTTATATAGCACCGGACATTTCTTTATTTCAACCTTGAAATTATTCGGAAAATACACCATTTAGGTTTGAATTATCATTTTCAAATTAACAGACGAACTGCTGCAGGTCCCAAAGTTTCCTCAGCCTCAAACCTCCCGACAGCTGGACTATCTGATAACAAAGGAAAACAGGAGGAACAGCAAGCATTTGACCAGCTGTCAGTGGCAGATGCAACGCCGCCTTGAAAATGTAGAACCTGTGAAAATTTGACAGTCTGCGTGAAAAGCTTCTGGTATTCTGGCTTCAGGAGGTGCAGTTTAGCTAAACGGGCCTTTTCCTAAATGTTGGGCGCCATCTATCGGCAAACAGAGCTTGTTTTTGATGGTATGCGCGCAGTTCGCCCGCTCCAAGCTGTGTTGGCTGTCTGAACGCGGTCCGGTAAATGCGTTCAGCGTTTGTTTTCCAACGCGATCGACAGACAAATTTGTTTCAATTAATACGTTAACTTCTGATAGCTTTGTCCGTTTGTACATTTTTTTTCGAATGTTTGAGGACGACATCCCCGTCGTCAAACAGGACGACTGACTTCGCCGTGGCGCATTGTGACTGACGCGCAGTTGAAGTACTGTTCTGCAATGAATAAAACTATAACGGTTACATTAAACTAGGATTTATGTTATATGGTATAAACGTGTTAATTTAAAAAAATATTCAAAACAATGCAGTTAAAAAAATTTTTTTTTAATTGCAGTTGTTTGAATAATCTGCTCGAAATTTTATATGACAGATGTATTCTCTGTTGCGAGCTTACTTTAAAATCGTTACACGAAAACCTCGTGCCTGCATTACCGATGTAATTTTCAACAACGACGCTGGCGAAATTTGCAATGCGCGCTCTATTCCGATAAAGAGACCAACAAACTTGGCTGGGTCAGGCTGTTGGCGTCCGCCGCTGCCCCTGGCAGGTTACTTTTTTACTCGTTATTTACTGGAAAGGCTTAACACTTTGAAATTTCACGAGTCAAATTCACCACTAAAGCCATGTTTAGTAATATCAAGATTGGCCACGTGCAGCCACCGATTTCACAAACAACCTCGTCATTGATGTCAGCCGCTTCAGGCTACAGCTCTGGCATGGGACTGTGGGTCCTGGAACAAATACAAAATCGGCCACAGCTGTACTTTTATTATTATTTTTTGGTGTCGCGCCTGAAGGGGTATTTGGCTTTTTTACTCGATACATACTTGGGACAACACATCGAAGACGAATTTTTCCTCTTTCTTATTTAACCACAGGCAACAGATGCGGTCGCATGGTAGCGGTAACTCCCATTTCACGTTCTGCATGTGCACATGCTAACAAACGCAGCATAGCACTTTACCTCAGCCTTTATAAATATTTGGAAGCACTGGTGGCGATTCCAATGTTTACGACAACCAAAATGGAGACCGGCAGTTTGCGTAGCAACGCAGAACCGTCACATTATTGCGGTAGTGAGCAAAAACGTGTACCCATTTGGTGCCTCAAAAACGCCTCAGAGACACTCGCTCTGCGTGGCATAAAAAGCGGCGACAGCCTACCTAGCTAATCTGCTGACCTGTGAGTACACCCCAAAAAATAAAGTGGGATAAAAGATGAACCATCCTTGAAATGGCAACTGCAAACAGGAGTGCTTTAAAGCAGCAGTTACGAGCCGTCGCATTGTTTCGCTGGATCGCCAGGTAGAGCTGCCGCTTCGTCAGGTGCAGGCTAGTAGAAGAAACCCAAAAGAGCTTAAACCGCGACAGCAGCACGCTGTGTTGCTGCAGCCAACAACGAAACAGCGTTGAGGCATGTTGGAGAACTTGGAAACTCGCGACCGCTGCCTCCCGGCAGTCCCGAGCCGGACGCACCCACGCCACCAAAAATGGCGGACTCCTGTCTGCTGCTGCTGCGCATGCGCCGTGGAAACCCCGGAAAAGGCCCACTCTCAATTTGAGGAGCCTACAGGGACTAATAACGAGCTGGACACACCTTCGCTTACGTTTTGTTGTCTGTTACCCGACGGATGATATAAACAAAGTCCCACAGATACCACCGTGTGAGTCAATTGAAATACTATCCGATTTCAGCAAAGGTCAAATTCAGAGCAATGTATATAATTAAATGTTCCTTCTTTTCTCTTTGCCCCTGCACTGAGCATGTCTCGGTTGTGATTATCTCTCCATGGCCCAGACTGTATTTAACATGCTGCTCGAGCAGAGTGCAGCTTTTCTGCTTCGGCGATCTTGTTTAAAAACAGATACAAAAAAATAGTATGCATAACCTGCCAATTTATTCACACGACCATCAGCAGCATTTATTGTGTGAGATGTAAATCTATAGTGATGCTCCCGCAAATGCTGGCCATATTTCTTTATTTTCATATCATCAAGCTGCACGATTCGCGTTGCTGTCCTGTCAACAACCATGCCTGAAATGTTGGCGAAGTTTCGCCAGCTGCTACCGGCCCTACCTCAATAAAGCCACATATTAGCATTATGTCGCCTGCGAAAAACGCAAAAAAATTAAATAGAAACGAGCGCGCCGACACCGCTGGACGGCGTCACAGCCTCCACTGGGCGAGCAGGGCGAGTCGGGGAACAATTTCTGTCCTCGCCGTGATGTCACCCCAGTTCGCGCAGGCGCGCCACGCAAACTTCTCAGGCGTAATAGCCCGTTGCAACTCAAGAAGGTAGGGCGAGGGAAAGGAAGGCGGGGAGGAGGAAGCAGACGGAACGCTACAAAGAGAAGAGGAGGTTTCCCCTCTCTTCTCCAGCGTTCCGTGTGATTCCCTGTCGCCGAGCTGCTTCCTCGCCCTACCTTCTTGAAGTTCGGCGCTCTGACGTCCCGATCGCCTGTCATCTCCTCCTCTCTCTCAGTTTCTACCCGTATTCGCGACTCCAACCACTATAGGTGGCACCACTAGCTTTCAAAAATGGCGATTGCAGTGAGGGTTGGGATGCTGCCGGTATCACGTTTGCAAGCGTGGCTTCAGGGCGCCGCCATCTTGCTCGGATGGGGTGCGCTTGGACGCGTCATAATCTTATTGCGAAGCGTTGATAAGGCGTCGTAATCGGATTATGGCCGCGCCCACGCGCGCCTCAACTGAGCAAGATGGCGGCGCCCTGAGACCGGACTGTTGCCGAGCCTGTCTAGTGTGCTGGCTTCACTGAGCGACACAAATTATTCCTGCTTATACGAGGAAGCTAGGGTGTTATGAGCGCAGGTCACCTCTTTATCCTGAAAACAAAAACGGTGTCTAGCGTAATATTTACGCCAGGAGGCACGTTTTAATTCTGGAACGAAACCGAAACTAACCTCTATTTTGGATTTAATTTCTCGATATAGGTGTTAATTTCGGATTCTTTCATAGCTCAAGATGTGTCTCACAGCGTAATTATTGAGCTAAAGAAGTTGTTCGCGGAAACTTTATTTTGTGACATACGTGTCCAATCCAGGCACTTCAAAATATTTTGGAGAGTTCAGTGTCCCTTTAAAGACAGGGTCTTTCATACACCTTAGAGGTAACATAGAATATTGTATTTGTTGAAAAAATCAGTGCTGATATTTGTGTGTTCTTGCTGCCTTTTCTCGCTCAGATAATTGTCATGTGAAATAATGAACTGCGGGCCTTTTAATGGGTTTTGGGGTATTTAGATGATTAATTGCTTTAACATTATTCCCAGCACAAGAATAACAGAATCAATCCAAATTTTACAAAATATCGCCACGGGTGATGAGTTTAGAATATGTTCACAAAACGTATAAATTAAGAAACGCTGTTCTCACTACAAAAACCCAAAGACGGAATCCGAGTCAGACAGCAGAAGTGTGCGTGTTTTTTAAAGCAACGCGTGACGCATAGGACTTTATATTACATCCAGTGTTTGACTGTTTGTCTATCTTGATAACGATGTCAGAGTTTTTCATATGCTAAAAAGAAAACAAAATGAGACCTTTCTGGAAAGACTATTACGGTTAAATGGCGTATTTTTGTGATCGTGGCGTTTATTGGGGGCCTACATTGCCGCAATTTGTATTAATAATAATAATACAATTCAAAAGATATTTTAATGACGTAGTTTTTCAAGCTCTAATATAATTTGTTGCTTATGATCTAATTTTAAACGCGCGAACAAGTATGGCAATCAAAAGTGTGCAAATTATCATCACTGGTGCCAATAGCAGCATTTATAATTAACAAGTTATAAAAAAAATAGTCTAAAATCAATGAAAACATTCCAGCTAATCTAAAGAAAATCCATGTAAAATTACATTAATTGTGGGTAAAGCATATGGTGCTATCAAAGTCGCGACTTTTGACAATCTGCAAAACTTCCAAAGTCGCCGCCAATCCTTCCGGACCAAATGCCTCCCCCCTTCCCCCAAAAAAAAAAGATAATATTTTTTTGTAATTACAATTTTTAAAACATTTAGTTTCTTTAATTTTTACGCGCCGTCGTTTTGCCAATCTCAGCCTTTCCAGTTCGAAGGAACGCCTAACTGCTTGCACGTCTGCTGACTGCAGCACGTTTCGTTGGCGTTGGGTGCGAGCGCAACACAGAGCACTGTGTACTTCGCGTTAGCGTTGCGTACCACACTGCGCGTGCGCGGAGCCCAAAATTGCGGTCTTAGATTGGAGCATGGCGACGACGCGCATGCGCAGCGTGAAGCACGTAGCTCTAACGCAAACGCACAGCGCTTGCGTCTCATACGTAATACTAACACTCTCTAATAAGGTACAATCCCATACCGGCTGTAGCACTACATTGGGACAGTGAAAAGTGTTGTTTGCACCCGGAAATGACATTTGGCGAGCCATGATCGCGAGCTGTTCCGCCGTGCCCGCTGAGCAGGAGAACCGGGCGACTCTCACCCGAGCGCTTCCCGTTTCCGTCGCGGGAGGGCGAGCAACGAGCTGCGAGACGCGAATAGGAGCGCGCCTGTCCGAGGACCGACTTCGCAAGCGGTAGTTCATCGTTCACCCCGTCGCGCATGAATTTGTCGCAGCTTCCGAAACAAGGCGAATCGAGCGCGTCCTGTGTCAACGGGGGCCCGGACGAGCGACCCGTGCGAGATATAGCACGCGAGCGTCCGAGGCACTTGTCCAACGTCGCAGTCTTGTGACGTACGGCGCGTCAATGTCAGGGCCAGGGACGGCGACGACGAGGGGGGCGGGTGTCGCTCGGATATCGCGTCGAGCGGCCGGTGTGGTTCTACATCGTAGTGGGCTCGCTGTGCGTGCTCTCGGCGCGTGCACACGTGCAGCCGCTATCGGGATTTGTTTTCGTACGCCCCCCCCCCCCCCCCGGGCCGGGGGGCGGGGGGGGGACAAGCGCGCAGTAGGTGGGGGAAGGGGAGGGGGGCCCTCCTTCCCCCCCACCTACTGCGCACTTTATCGCCTCCGAGAAGATCGAGGACCACTGGCTTGTTTACGGACAAGAAACGGCACGCCATTCGCAACTAGCGTTTGTGTCAAAAGCTAAAAAACAAACAAAAGGAAACGTGTTTTTGATAGGCTGCACGACAATTTCTGTAAGATAACGTTTCTACGCGCGGACATTTGAATTTAATCTCGTAAACGTGACATTGAATTTACACCTCATTATCGGTCAGAACGATACTATATGTACTTATTCAACTCCAACGTTCCTATACCCGGCGTTTATTAATTATATGTTTTGCTTCAGAAACGTCCGCTGCGCGCGGTAGAAGTGCACTTTCGAAGGCTTCCCGTGGCAACGAACTTCTCTTGTCAACACAACTGAACGGGGCGTCGGCTTTAGGGTCCCCTTATTTGGTTATTTTTCTCGCGCGACTTCTGTTTAGTGCTGCGGTGACGAGGTATACCCACCCTCCAAAGAGCTACGGACCGGCCATTAGACAGGTGCTTCTGGTTTTATTGGCGGTTCATGTTACATGACATAAATTAGAAGAGGATGATGCTATTTTTCGTTCGTCTAGATGCCATCTCCGAGTGCCTCTCGGTGAGTGTAACTCCAGAGAACGTTGGAACGTTTGCTACTGCGAAGAACAGAGACTGTCGCGATTGTGTAACTCATTCCGGCAGTCATGATACGCGGTTGTATGACGGGCTCAGTACGGACGATGCACAGGAGCAGTGCCGATTTCTGAAACGGCGAAGCTATATGGGCCTCTGGGACTAAAGTGTCAAGATACAAACTGCGCCGTGTCCATCGAGGCAACTTAGCAACCGTTCCAATAGTGCAAACAAATGCCGTGAGATGGCCCTGCCTTGAAGCAAAGAAACGACGATGCGGTCTGTGGCTTTCTAGAAAGCCTAGACTCTCTAATGCTTTCAAGAGTACTGGTGGCGCCATGGTGCGGTAGATTGGTTACCGATACCAAAAGATACCAGATACCAAAAGAGCAAAACGTGGCGGGAGACGGTGCTGCCATGCAAAGAGTGGTGGCACCGCCCGGTTAACACTGCAATACTCACCTAAAAAGACAGGGCCTGCGCATGACGAAGTCGTTTGTGGATCCCCGATTTGCCCCAAGAGGCAAATTTACGTCCTCACATTTGCTGGTAGAAAATAGACTAAATGACTACAATTTGTGCCATCGGTGTGTGTGTGCGTGTGTGTGTGTGTGTGTGTGTGTGTGTGTGTGTGTGTGTGTGTGTTTATTTATTCATCACTGAAGCTGTCAACCGTTTTTGCGAAAATAAACAAACTTCCAAAATTTGTTTGAAAATATTGAGACTGTTAAACCCCAGGTTGAGCACTTCAGCGCCTGCTTAATCAGTGTAGGCTTCTTGCACTTTCAGTGAAGCAGTAGTCGAGCGTTTATGAGGTTTACACAAGAGGTTCTGATAACGCGTCCAGACATTTTCGCCTCTTGTATTCCGCTTATCGTCTCCCTTTGCGAGAATCAGATTCAAATATCATGCTCGCAAAATGTCCTTGTTCATGCCGTCACCCAAGTAGCTGACAAAAGAAAAATTGGGGTCGGGCACACGAAACTTATCACGATACTTATATTCCAGATAAACATGTATCGGCTTACTTTGAGTTTTGAACGCCCATTCGTAAACAGTCCGAAAAAGCTGGAGAGAGCTAGTGATTGAGTATTTGCGTAGATCGTATACTCAGCGCTGTTAATGAAGCTGTGCGACCATAGGTTTCGGGTTTCACGTGCGGGCTTGCGGACTGGCGTCAACGCCGACTTACGCGATAACATCGGGCTCCAGATGCCAACTTGCGAACGAAAAATTGGCGTCAGATTCGACTCGCCATTTGCACTAAGAGCATCGACAAATACGGCTCCCATACAACTTAGTGTCAGTTGTCAATTTCGAAGGCTAGCCGTTCGTCGTGTTCGAACAAAAGCATTTTGCGAAGGCTATACCCGATTGCACTGGCGCCTCTGATCGCTTTGTCCACAAGCTCTGAAATGGAGGGTAGACTATGCCTTTCATAAAATGTTATGAAAGACGAAAGCATGCTAGGCGGATTGCGGTACAGATGTTTGCTCACGTCGTCTGCCAGATTTACTTGTCCAGTCTCTAAAATCTCAATTACGGTGCTCGGACAGATCCTACAAAAGACGGGAGGTTCGCTGCAGATACGTGGGACAGAATGTTTTTGCGGACTCGCTTCATACATCTATAAGACAGCAGTTTCTGTCTCACCGGTTGTACATTGTGCGAAACGCGTCCGCAAAAACACACGTCTGACTATAGTATATGACTGGTCCTTAAGGTTTTTTTTCTCGTCTTTGTATTCTTATTTTTATTGACGTGTTTTCGCCCGTGTACACTTCCAGCAGTCTCGTCTTGATAGTGAAGGAAAGTCGTCCGCTCGGCGCGGCCCCTCCTCGGTGGTGCTTGTTTGTCACCAAAGATCCTTGACTTGCTTTCCGCTGCAACGAACACGTAAGCCGCGTCTGATCGGCAGCAGTTACGCGCAACAGCCCATGCGGTTGGCATGTTCGTTCCGCTGCTCCTCTGGCGCCCGCCATAACCGACCTTGCCGTCGACGATACCTATTGTTTCCCTTCGCGCTGTTCAACTCAAAGCGCCGAGTTCAACAGCTGCTGTTGTCCGTTAAACGTGCTCATGATTCAGGGCAGGCAGGCACGGCTGAAAGCCGAGGCGGTGACAAAACTTGGTGCGTGTCACTGAGCGTGACGTTTCGGAGAATCACGTCATGCCTATAGCGATACACGGCAGGCATATTTTTAGGTCTGTAGAGATCAATGGCCTCATCGTTAACCGAGCTCTCTTTGTTAAAGTTTGCTGATTGTAGCGATTGGCTCTCCGAGTGCTCTGCGGGAAAGTAGGCGCACGGGAGACGCGACACACGTGAATAGCTTCGTTTCACCATTAGACGGACATCAGCGGAAGAGTCATTCCTGCCAATCCGGCACTCTGATCGTATCACGTGACTGGGCGCCCCGCGCGTCTCTGCCCTCCTCCCAAAGGTCACGTGACACTCACACGACATCCTATTGGCTCCGATGGCTCGCAGCATCCGCCTCGGAACATCGTAAGCTGAAACGAAGTCGAGTGCTCAGAAGCGACTTCGTTCCGTATAGCGGCGTTTATCAGCAACGTATATCGCTCAGTGTTTTAGCTTCGCACCTGTTATGAGCCAGAGTGTACAAGGCCAAAGTGTACAAGGCGCATCAACAATTGGCGTATTTGCTTAGGGTTCTCGACGCGGACGAGTGCTGCACAAGATGTTGTTATTGTACACGTATTCGTCAGGATAACTACAGCCTGCAAGCGCCGGCCGTCTTGGAGTTTTTTTTTTTTAATTGCTCCTCTCGCATTCTTTTTGTTTTTAGGGCCGACAGCGGAAGGCAGACAACTTTTATTGTTATGTTGATGACTACTGAGAAGTACACTAATCGCACTAGACGTTCAGACGCGTCTCTTAGTCGGGCTTCCAGTAAAGCAGGTGGCCGCCAGAGCCGGAGGCTTGGGTTGCCTTCAACGAAATACGCAGCTCTAAAAATATTAAAAAAAATAGATAAAATAAATTTTATGTTTCCGAATTCTTGGATGGACTGAGTTTCTCTCGGGGGCCTGGTTTATTGTGACGTACGGTTATCGTTCGTTTCCTTCATACTTCTCTGTTGGTTTTTCATGTAAATAACTCAACCGAGCCTTAGACTCCTTTATGAACGATTGTCTTCTCATTATGCCTCCAAACTTGTATAAATGTTTGTCCAATGCTAGACAACCTTGATGTTCAAATACGTTTTGTTTAGCGCCACATAACGGCCGTTTTGGCAAGTGGTATACACGTATATGTGCAGGTTCTTTAAGCTGTTCATACTTCTTTAACTCGCCTTCGTTTCTTGTTTTTTTTTTGCTCCGTTTTTAGTTAGTTAATTTACCCCCCCTTTTTTTTCCGGCTCCCCTTTAAAATAAATAAATAAATAAATGATTGAGTTTACGGGACACATTTTGAAAGGATCATTGCAGCCAAACATGTCAACAAAAAATATCTTCACTTAGATATCAAGCTTACGTGGTTAAAACCGGATGTAAATGTGTCGTTCTAAAACAAAACAAAACAAAATAAAAGTGGCAAAAAGACGTCGCTTTGCGCGCATTATATATTCCTGGCGCGAGCTAGCGATGCCAGACGAGGTTTTCAGTTTAATGCGCACCGAAGTTCCGCTGGATATACTTCACCTTCGCCGTCACTTTCCGGCGCAACATTTAAAAACACCACCCCCATCCGTATGCCGAGGAATAAAGAACTAACTGTAAGCAGTGATAGAGTGCAGGCGAGCTGGTAATGAATCAACATCTTGTAGGCCCTGAGATGGGAGAACAATAAAGAAAAACGGACGAAGACAACGAAATCTCAGATTTTGTTGTCTTCGCACTTGAACGAGGGCCGTTTCACCTACGAGGTGGGCTATTGTGTGCATTGCGTCTCACCCTCAAACTTCTACCGACATCAACGCCTTGCGCGTGTCAAACAACAACTGAACAACAACAAACATCACAATGTTCCCCGGGAGTATTTTATGTGGAAATCATAAGATATCTATGAATAAGCAGTAATTAAACTTTTGGACGCGTCTTGATTTTATTCCACGGCTCTACATTTGTTTTTTACAACGGAGTTGTTAAGGGCTAGGTTCCCCAGGATCGTGTCCGTACCAACAGTAGTCGACACGCACCCTGGTTGCACCCGTCACTCATAGATGGCGGTAGCTGTCCAGAGTGCTGTGTTTGCCGGTTGTCTGGTTATATCACACAACCTTTCCAGCCTTTCCACTGACTTGCCGACTTGCGGACGGCCATTGATTCATTCCCACCATAGTACAGCTCTGCTGGTCTTCCTTGTTCACTAAAGTGGAAAGGCGGAAAGTTTTTTTTTTTGCATTGAATTCGATAAGCCACATTCACAAAATGATACATTTCTGCTTTGCTCAATAAAAAAAATATCGTAATGTTTTGAGGGCTGTAATTGCCTTGGTAAGATATAGAACGAAAATCAATTACAATTTCGATATTTCTTTGAAAAACGTTTTATTCCACGGAATGTCCCAGAAAGTTTGCCATAAGGTAAGGCGTAAAGTTACAACGAGAGGCTCACCCAGCGCTCCACGGTAACAAACCCCACGTTCCATTATCTTTTTTTTTTTTTTTTTTGGAATGGTTTGAGGGCTTATTCTTTGAGCTTCGATGGACCTTTTTCCAGTTAGCTTCTGGGCATGAATACGTAGCTTTCCCCTGCCGCCATTTTAGAAGGACACCGTTTCGCATGATCAACATGTTCGGCACATATCGTTTCACGTATTTCGCCTTTTTAACCGCTTCCTTTCTTTTTAGGGGCGAAGCTCCTTAGGGTCTAGCCTTGTCCGTCCGGCGTCCGTGCTCACATAGATTGCCATCCTATCTGTCTTCTTAAAAAAAGAAAAAAATGTTTGCGCAGTCGACAGGATTCGAACCTGTGCGGGGAGACCCCAGTGGATTTCTAGTCCATCGCCTTAACCACTCGGCCATGACTGCGGGACGAGTAGGGGGCTCTGAGATGTGGTAGTAACTCAAGAGCTGGGGTTACCGCTCAACATCTATCCAGGCAAGGGCGCTGCGGTCAAATGCGTATATAATCGCGTTAAACTTTGCATGCATTGGCTCAACGTTTATAGACGAGAGGGCGCTGCGGTCAAATGCTCAAATGCTTATATAACCGCGTTCCATACCACACATTGTCTTTCTGACATGAACCGTTGACTTAAGCGGTGGAGATGCGTTCACACGGCTTCTAGCGGATCCAAGCTAATCCGCTAGAGCCTAGAAGAACCACTGGCTCTGCATTTCACCGACCATAAAGCAGTAATAATGAAGTCGAAACGCAACCCGGAGCTCAGCACTACCTATAAGCAATAAAAAAATCAGCACCATCAGCACTACCTATGAACAATAAAATCAGTATCATCAGCACCACCAGAGCTTCGCCCCAATCAACATCATTCACCACGTGGAGATGCGGTCATTTCGTTTTTAGGATTTCTGTAATATGGGGCATGAAAAGCAATGAAAATCAATACAACGGCGCGATGCTAATGTGCTTTTACGGGCGGAGGCAAGTTGAGCTGACCTTTATTTGTATAGTGCGCATACAACTCGTCAGACACCGCTCAATACTAAAAAAAGATACATTGTTTGCAATAATCTGTTGCAATGTAAAAAAAAAGGAAAACAAAACAAACTTCGTTTTATCTAGAAAAAAAAACACCCTGTTCAGCGATTAATGCGCCTATGCGCGTTGTGTATAAGAAGGCAATGGGTTCTGCCGGGTGCGAATCCCTCTCGCTGCTCTTACACGTTGGAACAAACTAAAATAAAAACAACCAGGCCGTATCCCGCTCTTATTTGGGCACCTGAATTAGCGCCCGTTGTCGTCGCACTCTTGCCCGATGCAATCGCCCCTATTCCTTAGTTGGCAGCGGGGACAATAACAGCGACAAGGCAGGGCCCGCCGATTCGGTCGACGAATCGCGTCCTTGGCGATCGAGCGACAAATCGGCGGGCTAGCGACACGCACTGGCCGCCTTCAGTTGGTGCCCGCTGTTTGTGCCTCTCCTTCCGGCCATGCCTCGCACCGACGCGGTTCACGGGAGCCCGTTATCTTGTTGCTAGTCTCATTACGCCCGCGAACAAAGCGTCCGATCCGAGTGAGCATTCCGCCCGCGCCTTCGCCCTGCCGATGCGCAGTCCCAGATGGCGGCGGCACTGTCTCGCGCGTCGAGAAACTGAGGGAGGGACGAAGAGACGAGAGGGACCTCAGGACGGCCGAGCCAGGGGCCAGGGTTGGAACGATTCGCGGGTAGACCTAAAGCTAGCTGCCCTTTGTCCCCACTGCACGCGTCGAACGCGTTCTAATGCCTCAACACTTGTAAATGTAAGCGCCGTGACGATGCACTTTTGGAACTGCTCGATTGGCTTCACCATCGGATCCTATGCGGAGCGTAAGTCCGTCTGCTTGTTGCACGGGGGTTGCGATGATGTCAGAACGCCGAGCTCTTATTGGCTGATTGAAAAAAAAAATAATGGGTAGACGCCTCTAGCTTAGAGATCTACCCACTATTTTTTTTTAGTCGGCCAATAAGAGCTCGTCGTCGTTCTGACGTCACCGAAAAGTCCTGCGCTAGAAGCAGACGAACTTGCTTTCCGCATAGTGTTGAGTGCTGTAGGGCTTAAAGTGAAACGGAGAATTAGGATAAATTGTTTTTGAATTTTATATATTTTTTAAAAAAAGTCAGGGGGGGGGGGCGAACGTACGCTTTGATTTAAAGTGGTTATCGGGGAGAAATCGGTCTTTTATTTCTTTAAATAGAATACAAATGGTGTTTTTCTGGTTATATTTAGAAATATACGAGTATAATTAACAATTGATGGGTTTGAATACAGATATCATTTTTAATAATGTACCGTGCACAATACGACAATGAAACAAGAAAAGAGCTCACATAGGCTTTAAAATATTTTTATAAATCCTCGTTGCTTACATAATACCATGCATGCGCAGCATCTCTATCTCCATCCTAGACCTGTCCGGCTTTCAAGAGAACATTTTCTCAGCATTACACCTTACAGATATTTAAAATAAGTATTTTCTCATTTTTTTTTGTTGCGCTGGCTGAAAGGGAAAAAGGAGAAGGGCAAATGATACTTGACAGTGGACATAAAGGCAACATTTGAGGGCTCGATCTATATGTTACTGCCATTCACCCAATTCGAAAAATTCTAGGAATGTTTCCTAGGTCTGGAGCCAGCCCATATGTCATATGTGCCCTTACCAACTCATTGTTTCCTAGAAAATGTTTTGGAGTAGAGTTATCTGGAAAATGCTGGAATTCAATTTCCAAATTCGGGGAAAAATCTTTTTTAAAGGGACACTGACCGGGTGTTTATGCTCGCCAGGGCTTATATTGGTACATGACATAAAAAAGCCCAATTACTCAGAACACAATTTGCGGCTCGAAATTTGTTTTCTTTCCGCCCAAAAATCGCCGATCGAGAACTGGCTTTTTTGAGTCGCGCTTACTCTCTTCTCCGTGGTCACGTGCCGTTTGCCATGGTTGAGACACAACCACCAAAGATAAACAAAGTCGTGGGTCATCGAAGTCCAAACTCAATTAAAAAAATAGGCTGAAAATATGTCACCTATTTTTTGTGGCATCTATAGACGCTTTAAACACGCGCCAGATTACAGCCGCCATTGCTGACCTTCTCTTGTACAGAGATACCGAGCCACTGAGACGGGTGTTGACGAGACTCCAGAAAGGCCGATGCTGGGTACAAGGACACAATAAAACTTAAGGTGGCAATAATATGGCTTGCTACGGTAAAGACGAATTAAAGAAATTGAAGAAAATGGAATAAGAGGAAACAAAAACTGAAGGTCAGTTATGGCGGCGCCCATGCACAGCTGCTGCAAAGCGTCTATAAAAAACTGGAAATACGTTGATGAAAAAAAAAAAAAAGTTGCACAGCCACGTGATTTCCAGTAACTTTCTCCTCCTTCATATTTCTTCTTCCTCCCCAGTTCAGTTTCGCTTTCGTTTTCAAGCAGTTGCGTTTTTTTACTTTATTAAAAATATATGTGAGGCTGTAGCAAAATATTGATTGAGTAGTCTTCTGACACCATAATGGATCGCCTGGCAAGAAATACGAAACAGTTTTTGGGCGGTGTCAGTGTCCCTTTTACCCGATTTTCAAGAAAAATGTTCGGCGTTTGAATATCGGGAAATATCGGGTTTTACCCGAAAACGAAGGACCATAAGCATAGGCGTGCGCAGAATTTTTCATTAGGGGGGCGAGGTTTCCCCAGAGCGCCCCCCCCCCCCCCCCCGTCGGTGTTTTATGCCGTCGAAAAAGAAACCATACCGCCGACGCAGTCGCGCTTTGTGTCGGGCCAACTTTGCGCCCCCACCCTAGATGATTAGAGGGGGCGGCCGCCCCCCTGCCCCCCTGTGCGCACGCCTATGACCATAAGTATATTGTGCCATGCGTTTGCACTTCTTTAATTAATTTATCGTGAAACGTTGACAGGGTTCCCATGGGTTGGTGAGGACCCTGGAAACTAGGGGTGTGCGAATAGTGCGAACAGAGTCGAACAACGCGGTGGCACCCCATCTCCAACAGTTTTAGGAATACTGGTTGTCACGGCATTCTCTTGCACTGTGAAGGTTATGAATGACGCAGTGCGATTTGACTCGACCAATTGTTCACACATTTCTATTGAAAAGCCTCAACTATGGACACCGTTCCAAGCCTTCGTGCATGCCATCGGTCTCCCCCTCGATAAAGTGTATTCGATTCAAATTGTAAACTTCCGGAAACGCCTATAATTAAAATAAAATAAGGTAGAGAGATAAATCGACGAACGATTTTAAGCTGCAATAAACGCTTCGAGTACTTGAGCAGACTTATACATTAAAAGCAGGTACTTTACGCAGCGAGAGATACATCCTATTAAAGCAGTCTCGGGAAAGCTGGGCATTAAAAACTGCAACAACTGCAAACTACTACTAAAACTGTAAAAAAAAAAAAAGAGGATGGTTTAAAGTTTGCATTGAAGCGCTACTTTGGTAGAATTAAGATATAAACCATTACCGTGCAACAAAATAGCGTGGAACAACACTGTTGCGTCTAAACTGTCGGGATTCGCGATGCCGGGTGTGTACGATTCCTGGGTATAGATCTGTTGCCCACCAGTGGCACAAAAAAAAAAAAAAGCGGTCCCTGTAAATTTCACTGGCTGGCACTTATTTTTTATAAAAATCTACTTTCACCGAAGGTATTAGGAAGGCGAGTATCGCAGGGGATAAGAATTGACCATGACCTTTATGCATTTTTTTTGTGTTACTGTCCCACAATTTAATTCCACTGGTTCTGGAGAACAGTAACAGGACGTATGATGCAACTATATCACGAGTCAATTAATACATTTAGCCACTGAATGAAAAGAAAACTCGATATGGAAGCAGTTTATTGTGTCTTCTCAGTGTCTTGAATAGTGACAATAACCTTTTTTTAATCATTTTTGCTAGTTCGCTTTCAGCTCCTGAATTCCCGTTCAGGAGTTGAAAGCGTCGCATTGAGACAGCTTATCGCGTATAACATAAAGCGTCGCCTTAAGACAACTTATCGTCCGAAGCCATTATGGGAATTTTCCATCGCGTATAACCTTGTTTTTATTAAACGTATTTATTTTATCTCTGCATGGTGCTTTTATTTATCTATATAAATTTATAATTAAAAAATAGCAGCACCAACACGCTTGATTGCTAATAATGATGTTTAAAACCCGAGACGGTGGTGAGGGGAAAAATAGGAAACTTTGAAATCGAAGAAAAAGGCACAAGAGAAGGCGTCTTGATTGATTGATCTGAATTGATTGATTGATTGACTAGATTCGAAGGTCTGGGTGTATAGGGTTGTTCGATTTTTGCCGCACTACATCTGCAAGTTTTCTATTTTATCCGGGAATCGCTTTACGTAGTAAGTTTCTTGTTTGCTTCCTAATAAACGTCGGACTATCGCACGAAAGCTCTGGACAGGATAACAGTATCGTAGATTCTTATTGGAAACAATCCCAGCTGTGTTCAGTGTTAGGTTAATGAAAATATAAATAGATTTCTTTTTCACAAAAGCGAGAGAAAGAGACAGAGAGAAAGAGAGAGATAAATATTGAGAAAGAGTAAACACAAAGTGAGGATGAAAATATGCCAGGTATCGCATTACCAGCTATACGTTCGTGATATAGACGACTAGCGTGGTTGTTTCTTAGCCTCTAGGTCAAAGGAACCCTGATCGTTTCACTTAGGTTTGATTCCGCGGTCCTGCTTTATATTTAATATATTTTTTTTAATTGGCCTCCCCACATTCAGTGCACAATGCACCAGTCAGCTTTCTATAAAAGGTTACTACCAACTTAGATTCGACCAACCGCAGCTGCTACCTGAATAATTAATTTTAGAAGTATCTTTGCGTCATGCCATCATCCTCTGTACATAAACTTCTCAAATCGACAATGTTATTGTCATTGTTCTGTTGAGCACTTAGCTTTCTGCTGCAAAGTAAGACAAAAAAGTATAACGCTTATGCAAATGAATTTCTTGTGTGCAATTATCTTTAAATATACCTGCATAGTGTAGGTCACTTATATATATAAAAAACAAACATAATAATCTAATAATCATAGCGATGCTTCGGAAGGTGTTCACATCATCGCTCTAGACCAGGCACGTAGCCAGGATTTTGTTTCGGGGGGGGGGGGGGGGGGGGCCCGCCCATGAAAAAATGCTTTATGAGGGGGAAGGGGGAGAGGAGGTCCCAGCAAAATGGGAGATTTCGGAGGAGGGGAACCCGGGCCACATGTCCCCCCCCCCCCCCCCCCTGGTTACGTGCCTGCTCTAGACACATGGCAGTCTATCGCCTTGCTGGACACCCCAATGTTTTTGTCACCAATTTAGACCTTTTCTGGATTAAATAACCCCAGTTTCACAAACTCGCCATTGCGGTGAAACGCGTGCAGGTCAGTCACCGCTGTTCAAAGCTCAAAACATGCTGTAAGTCTCAATAAATCTCCCAGTGAAACGTTTCAGTGTTAAGGTGGAAACCTCCCACCTATAAACGTCAAGAGGCATGCGACGAACATTTAAGTGAATAGAGGGGAGTAAGTTTGTACTTTATTAGCAAATGCAGGTAAAAAAATGAAAGTGATGCATTCCTAGTTCACACCAAAAGTGTTCAAATCATGCTTGCTTTAGGTTTGCACACAAATTGAGACAAGCTATCTAGAATTCGTCCCAACTTGATAGAGAAATTTTCCCCATCATTGCTTTGCGAGCATTGTTTTGTGTTCAGACGGGCTTTGGACTCCTGACGTGACTGGCAACCCGCCGCCTATTGTTCCTGCATTCCAGAGTGCCGGGAAAGAGTGTAAAAACAAATTGCGGCAACTCCGATTGGGCCTGCAGCGGTGTTTCCCATTCTCTGGAGATATCGCTCGCACGATGCCAGGGCGGGGAAGCCTCAAGAATGCTGCAAGAGGAGAGATAGCAGAGGCGAGGACAGCACTTTTCCGTCGTGTTTTTCTGCCATGGGCATCGATTTTGCGTGCTTGCAGAGTGCTAAGAAATACGTATATGGTTTTTTGAGACGGACGTGGTTACTACATAACCTGCGCATTAATTATTAGCGACTCGAACTATTTATCGACACCAACTTTGTACAGGGTCTCGAACGTCTTGATGACTAGCATGTTTGCTTTGTACATTGCTGCGCGTTCATCCTTTTCCCATGGGCTTTAAAACTGTATAAACCTTCATAGGTCATTTCAGGATAGCTCATTTTGTATTACTGCATGATAGCACTGCATGCTGCTTGATGGTTGCTGTTCTCTCCCCCTCTATATATATATATATATATATATATATATATATACATAAACCTTTTCATGTCGTGTTATTTGTTTTATGTGTGAATGCATATGTTGAATTTCACTCCTACTTATGCCTTCAATGACCTGTATTATCCTCTAAATTGAAAAAAAAAATCTTGCGTAGCTGCGGGCATTGAAACAATGCCGGCGAACAGCCAATAACGAAGGTATAGCGTAAAATGATAAAGGATCTTGTGGCGCAAAGTATGAATTAAAAATGACAAAACACAAACAAACAAACAAAACCCACACATTTTAGACAAAACCCCGAGACTGAGGAGAAAAAGGACAACACAACACAAAGTGTTGTGTTGTCCTTTTTCTGGGGGCTTTGTCTAAAATGTTAAACCTTCACCAGCTTGTTTGCGCCCTAATCTTTTGTTCGTTAAAACCCACACCCTTCAACTAGCGTTAGGTTTATGTACAGTTGACCGACACGATTGTACATGCGTTTATTTTATTGCCACAGCTTTGTCTTCTTAGCAATGTAGAAAAAAGACGAGGCCTCGTTTTCTTTTTACCTGATTTTTTATTTGATACTCAAGTGGTCCGGTTAAAAATTGTTGTTAAGGTTGCTTGAATTCCGACAAGATGTCTTAGAAACTTGCTGACATTTTCAGTTCTAATGCATGGAGCTTACTGTTGACCACTTTTTTGTTATAAATATTTAACCGCACATCAGGGTAATGTTTGCGTACTTTTCCACAGAGGTAAAGGACGGTGGACACTATGACCTTGACGTGTATCCAGCTCTGCATACCGCCATATATGTGTACTGTACCATACAGGTGTGACATTTCTTCCTCCTCTCACATGACGTCCTCCTTGTTATTGAAACCTTCTCTAATACTAACACTAGGAATCTGTTTTCCCCTTTTCTCAGAATTCTCTAAAAAAAAAAAAAAGGGTTCCGACTTCAAATAGTGCACTACCTTGCTGGAATGAGGGGGAGAAACTATGCACAAAAAAGGGAAACACTCAATGGAATAACAAGATACAGTATTAGAGAGGACAGCGTGACACGTTACAAAAGCAATTCTATCATAGACATACACCCAGTTACTGCCTGTGGGCCTTTTACTTTTTTCTCGTTGATGTCCTCTGGGGTCGCGCTCGGTCAATAGGAGAAATCAAAGCGAGAATTCAGTCGCACTTCCTGAAACTACAGCTGGGGTTGCTTTCTCCCTCTCGTTTATTACTTCCTCCGATTCTGTTCCGCTTCCCTTCCAAACAGCAGTAGCAGTAAACAAAACACGTGACAAGTCACGCGGCAGGAAATCCTTTTTTCGCCGGCTCCAATCTCATCGTTAACTCTTCTTCCTGTTGATCCGAATTCAAACCCAATGAACCTCCGCCGCCCCATAAAATCTACGTACCCGTACTCCGAGGCCAATAAACGCGCACACTCGTCGTTGCTATCGATCGCGAGTAGCGAAGTGAGCGCGCGAAAAAAGCGCATGGCGACCCAACAGACACACACACACGGCCCTTGCCGCGCGAGCGACGTAGGCGGACGGGCAAACCCGCCGTCTCCGTTTCCACGAGCCCAGACGGCATGGACGGGAAGGGCGCCAGAACGTCTCTCCGCCGTCTTCTTCGCAAACCGCAATCCCTCGCTCTTTCTCTCTCGCAGATACAGCACACACGTGATAGGGAACGGAGGTACAACGCCTCGTTTCGTCACAATTACGTAGCGGTCGCAGCGCTCCACCACGCCGGTAGCACGTGTCGCGTGGCCTCCAAGGCAAGCCCCGGGTGTGCTCGACTCACCGGAGGGGAAGGGCGGCCGCGCCGGCAATCTGCTGAGCCTTCTCGATCACCCCCTCACTCGCTCACACCTCACCCCAACCTGGCGTCCCACTCTCTCATGCCACGGGTGTGATAATCACGTTTGATGCGATGACGTCGCCACCCCCACACCACGATAATTGCCCAAGGTGTCTCCTCCCTCTGGCGCGATGCCCGTCAGGCATATTTAAGAAAGTCGGCCCGGCCTGCCGACAGCATATCGCCTCGGTTCTTCGACCCGCGTGCACTGCAAACTGGCTCCTTCCACCTGGACGAGCACACGCCGTTTCACTCTGTGCGTTGTTTCTTCTGCACCGACTGCACTGCTCTGCCTTCCGCCTTAAGTGACGCCTTCGAGAGTGCACCGGGCTTCCAAGATCCTCTGTTGTTCGGTGAGAGTTCTTTACCATCTTGATTTAGATTTTTGGGTGCACGCTGAATGCTTCGAATAATTCGGTTTCACTTCCAAGTACGAGTATAGATGACTACACGTGGTATCGTGCAATGGAAATGTTTTGGGAATCTAGATGAGGCGACTTTTGCAATTTATGAGTAGACGTTTGCGCGTTTAACGCTTTCTGTGGTTTTCAATTTTCGGAAATGAAGAAAAAAAATAACACATGGGAAAACGAAGCTGGAAATATGCGTAGATTCCGCCGACATAGCATGCTGATACATCAAGTGTCGGCTTACTAGAAGCAGCGTCTCAGCTGAGACTGGGTGAAAGAAAGCACTGCCAAAGCGAGCGCACGAGCTGAGCGGGACTCAAGTTGCGTCTCAAGACGCTCGCGCGCCCCAGCTCTTTGCACTGCTTTCTTTCACCCAGTCTCAGCTGAGACGCTGTTCTAGCAAGCGGGCTCAGTTTAGTCATCTATTGGACCGTGGTGCGGAGTCTTACCCTACTGGTGGACTCTACATCAGGAGCTCGTGCAACTCTGCAAATACCTCGCTCGCACGAGCGCTCGTGCGAGGAAAGCATTCTACCGAGCTACACTATCGCACATGCTCCTTTGATATAACTTCATAAAATTGTTGGATGAAGCAGGACTTCAGTGCACAAAAGAGAATAAGCTTTACCTCTCGAGCTCCCTTTAAATCCTGAAATAAGTGTTTTCCAGCAGGGATGCAACAAAATCAATCAGTCTGACGCGATCCACAAAAGTCTCATGACAAAGACAGTTAGTGCGTGACATACGTCTCCTAATTGTTTTTGCTTACATTGGTCAAATGTTTCTGTTTGGCCGTACCGAAAGTTATCCGTCCTTCAGCATCAAGAGGCGGACGAACAAACAAATGTTGGCAAAGGGCTTCCCCACTCACCTCGCGTCCAAGCTCGGGTATCTGTAGACGGGCTTTTGGCGGGATCCATTGTCTCCTTTTATCAATGGGCTCAAGAAGGTCTACGTTCCAAAGGCGCACGAGATACGCCTCGCGAACCGGTCTCGTCTGGATTCTCGGAGCATTTGTGTGCACCCCAACGGGCTACGGAAGTATTTCTCACTTAGTGCATGGACAAAAGGTACTAGTGCGCGTTGAACAGCTGTATCATCGGACGAAATACTTCAATGGCTAGCGGTACGCCAAAACGCAACAAAACGAAAACGGCCAGTGATTTATGTGAAAACACACTGAACAAAGTGAACACTATACTCGCGGGCAACATTCTGTTTCCCTTCAGAAATGAACAGAGTGCGTGCACAGCCTTGATGGGCGCTCAAGGAAAGCTTTGACTGCATAGTGACAGGCAGTTGTCCGCGAGTGTAAATAAATAAATAGAAAGTTTTAGAATAGGGGGCCGCAATGCACTGGGTCTCCCGAGGAGATTAAGGCGTCGCACTGCGCAGGCGTAGAAGTTCTGCACATGTGCGGCGCGACGTCCCAAGCCTTTTGGGAGACCCAAAGGGTCAGGCACCCCCTGTTCTAAAACTCTAACAACGCACCTTCAAACTCTCAGCTTTGTTGACTAGAATAAGGGATGCAAGGAATCTCTGTACCTTCATAAGCGCCGTGCAACGTTACGTTTCGCCGGCGTGCGTTCTCGGCGGAAACTGTATGACGTAATATCTATCCTTCCGCATATTGTGGAAAAATTTTGCTCTGATGCGTTTATACAAAACAACAACAAACAAAACAAAAGGAAAGGAAGTATGACTCTCTCGAACACACCTGCTGTCTAGAATCAGGCTGCGCCGCATACAGAAGGCACGTGAGAGCGCCGTGCCGTTTGCGGCGCTTTCGTTCTGCGTATCCGTTCATCATAAACACAGTGGTCACGTTTTCGTGACTCACGGGAATTTTGTCGGAATTGCTGTTGGATATAAGTAGCGCGTCGCATAGACCTTGCAAAATGCCGCGAGGAATTAACCTCCCTCGGTATCCACGTGGGAAGCTAAAAATTGGTGTTTTTCGCTTTTTTAAATTCCTCTTTGTGACTAGAAACGTAACTCATATTTCGTCGTCGCCTCCTTGCAGACATCTCGGCGAGCGGAAGCTGTGACGTGACAGCAACAAGTTGGCAGAATGATCGACATCACAATGGACACATTACACGACAATGGCATGTTTGCCATCCAGTCGTTACAAACAAGGTAACCACTACAGTCCTAATAAAGTCAAACTTGTACTCAAAAACCATGCAACGGCTACATCTGGTCGGTTTACCACCTTGGGGTAGATAGTATATGATATTCTTAAATATTTAATGTTTATGCACAGCTAAAATGAAATAAACAGGGATGCTAAACACACTCTTTAATAACGCATGTACTTTGCCCTTTAATAACATGAATGAAGCACTTCCGATTAAATTAACTCAAAATCTGTGGTCAACACACACACACTGGTCTCAATGTGGTGTGTATGTGTGTGTGTGCGTTGTTCATTTTGTTGGAAACGTTATTGAAAGTTCACCTTCTCGCCTGCATGTTTTCTGTTATTTCTGTGAAAAGGCGTGTTCACACTGCGCTATAATGACGTACATATTCAATTGACGATGTCGCTTGTTTCAGGTTTCAACACCAGCACGGGTTTTTCTTCGCCATCTCCAACTTTGGGGACCCTCGCTATGCCTTCCTCATCTTCGCGCCTCTCATCTATTCCCTGGACTGGACTGTGGGCCGACGGCTGATGTGGGTCACCATCATCGCAGAATGGTCTAATCAAGTGCTCAAATGGTAGGTCGCTTTCCGGATTTCTTAATTTTTTTTTTTTACTTGCGCAAAAATATAAGAATCGTTCTCTGGTTAAGTAATTGGAATTCGACAAAAAAGAATAAAACAGACTACTTTACCGATGCCTGTGATGCGGATACACGTCTGAAGGCAAGCTTTGATGTATCCCAAAGATCAAATCTCCATTGCGTCAATATAGAGTTTTCGAATAGGGAGCCCCAACGCTTTGGGAGCCACAAGCAGATCGGGGCGTCGCACTGCGCGAGTGCAGACCTTCTGCACATGCTATGTGCGACTCCGCAAGCTTCTTGGGGCACCCAAAACGTCGGGACCCCTATTCTAAAACTCCCTAATTGCACGTGTTAGCCAACAAAGTGATAGTAAAAACGGTTAAGTGAGAGTGGTTGCTGTTCCCTCAGCGCACTTCCCGACTCCAATATACCGCTTCGCTCCTACGATTCACATAATAATGCTGGTTTGTTATAATGTGCGGCATTGTTATGGCGTTACTTAATGCGGCTTTGTTAAATGATGTTACTTAACTAACCCACATAAACTGATCTTGTATTCCTTATAAAGGTGGATGCGTCGTTGAATTAGGGCACTACAAAAATATGACGCCTTTTTTGTTTTTAGCTCACATGGACAAAAACAGATGCAAACACGACTCTTACAGCGATAAGCTTTCCTCTTCGGAGATTGAATTCGTTTAGAACTCTAATTTCTGCGTTAACCGACAGTGAGTATAACGATGGGTGACTGGCTTCTTTCAGGATGCTTCACGGAGAGCGGCCGTACTGGTGGGTGCACGAGACGGACGTGTACAACAGGACAGGTGCTGGCACTCCTGCCATCAAGCAGTACTCTCTCACGTGCGAGACAGGCCCCGGCAGTCCGTCCGGTCACGCCATGGTGTCCGCCGCTATTTGGTACATCATCATCGACTTCCTGCTGCGTCGCACCGGCGCCTTCCAACAGATGAGCAAGACCATGGTGTCGTCCTTCCACTGGGGCACCTACACCGTGTTGCTGTGCGTTGTCAGCCTGTCCCGAATCTACATAGCGGCCCACTTCCCTCACCAGTGCGTCATGGGCATGATAATCGGTAAGCATTGTGGACTGTTGGTAAAATGAGCAGCTTCTAAATACCCCTTTATAATCTATACAGTCACAGCAGCGTGGCGACACTGAACTGTGCTCGGCATTCCAGGCAACCTTCCGCGGTATCGCCTTACCGCAAGCATACTATTTTGCAGAGGTTTAAATGCCAAGTATCTTACGCACTCCGGCTAGCGTCCTATTGATTGATCACCTCGTGAACTTCGTCGGTAAAGTTATCTGTACTGTAGTAATGCGAGAGCTATTGTAATAACCCATAATGATCAGGATTCATATGTTTTCATGACTTTTGTTCGTATACGCTCAATAGCGTGAAGAAAAAAGCTTCGAGACACAATGAAAAAGAAATTTCTGCAATTGTTCCCTTAGTTGCCAGAGAAGTGAGTACAAACTTTCATTTTTCTTCCATCAGGTTGCTGCTTGGCCAAGCTGATGTGCAAGATGGACACGGACAACGTGACGCGCCGGCAGTATGTGTTCATGTCCGTGGCCCTGTGCGCCAGCGCTATGTCCACCTACGGCGTCCTCCGCCTGATGGGTGTCGACCCCTCTGGTCCGTCGACCGTGCCGTCAAATGGTGCGCCAAGCAAGAGTACATCCACGTGGATACCACTCCCTTCTTCAGCATGATGCGCTACTGCGCCTTCCCTCTCGGCATGGGCCTGGCCATGACCTCCGGCTTGTACAAGAAAGTTATGGCCGTCGACTTCTCTTGGAAGATGCGCGTCGTGGCTGCCGTTCTCGCCGTCAGTGCAGGCAAGGCCTCCGAGTGGGTGGCTCTTCCGAAGACCAACGTGCCTGTCTTCTACGCGTCGGCGTTCATCTTCAACGCCCTCCTGGCGGCCACGATGTTCGGTGCCGTGCCCTACGTGGTCGCGTCTTTATCGGGGCGTCTCGGGAAAGTTAAATCCAACTAAGCCGGTCCCGCGGGGTGCCGGCGTAGTCATTCCTAACAAATTGTCTCTAGGCGCCTTAACAAATTGTTGTACATATGTTCCTATGTAAGATATGCTGTTTCATTGTACATACCTGTACAGATCTGACGCCTGTTGCGTTGCTGCAGGCTGATTTGTGTACTTTAGGGTCTAGAATCCGCCGAGCGTTTTCGTTTCATTTTGTAAATAGTCTCTTAAGTTACTAGTTTTCATTCATCGGATCCTCCTTTTCATCACGAACATCTTGTAATAAATGCTGAAGTCACGTTCTTAGTGTGTCGTATTCCTTTATGACTTTATAGCTAATGTTGGCAGATCAAAACGTTTTATTCCTCGTCAGGTCCATTAAGCTGCAAGCGCAGATGAGCAACCTTTTCACACAGAAGCTTCAAGTGACTGTGATTTTTAGAGTTGTAGTTCATATTATAAGGTGCACCGTGAAGTAGATCATTGTTGACATTAAATAATAAAAAAAAGTTTAAACCAATACCGTTTTAACGCATTTACTCCACAGAGCGATGATGACTGCAGATATAGACCGTTTTACTAAAAGAGGGCGAGAGAAAAAAGGGGAAGGGCTACCGGCGCTTTCCCTCTTGCTGGGTTGTTAGCAAGAGTCAAAGTCCCGGATGAGAGGCTTCGCCGGTGTTGGGTGTCTGCAGTGCCCGAACTTCGTTCGCGCTTTCTTCTCTGTTTTAAACTCGCAAACTTAATTAGAGCCACGGGCTTAGATGGCAACAGTCCCCCGGTCATCGGGACACCATTGCTCGGTCGTAGGGTGCACGAATAACGACATAAAGCCTCGAATCCGAGGACTTATGTAGCTTGCAAGGAATCCGGCAAGGCGAAAGCGGCTGTACCCCCGTTTCCGGCGGCAGTGTATTGCGTCCGTGAACCGAAAAGACGCGTCCCCAACGCCAACCCTCTCGACTGTGCTCGGAAAATTTTGTTAATGGAGCGCGCACCGAACGCTGTACTCCCGATGAACACGGGGTACACTCGCAAGGTGCGTGAGAGTTTTCTCGTGATTATTGCTGTTTCAGCTGGTAAAAGCTTGTAACTGACTCTATTTTATCATCTACAACACTTAGTTGAAGGCTCATTTCCGCCACCGGATGTGGGTGGAAGTTGTTGAAAAGCTAGTTTTATTGGTTTTCCTGAATGGCGATCTCCTGCGCGATACCAGAGAGCCGGCAGAAGCGCTCCGCTTGGAGTGCCGCTGGTGGGTTGTTTCCGTTGATTGGGCGCTTTGAAGCGCTGAATATTCGCTACAGGGTACGTCTCGTGTGTTGCGATCTGCATTTTCGAGCCCAGTGTGCACGTTTCTTTCTTCGAGTCATGGCATCCGCCAGTGCGGCGACTTGGGGAACAGCGGCAGCGAACGCGCCAGCGATAGAAATTGGAGGTGAGAACTAAAAATATTGAATCAAAAAGTAAAATAATTCGTGGCTGCTTTGAGGCTTTCTGCGGTTCGATATAAGTATCTAGAACGTCTTCGTCGTTCACCCACAAGGATATTTAAGAACACGGACACGCAAGATAAAAGCAGCGCATCAAAACGATCGTTGGCAGCTCCGGGAGTTTACAAAAGTTAATTGAGGTTCCCGTGTCGTGTATCGCTTGTTGAATACTAAAAACGGCGACGTTGAAATAGGCCCATAGCAAGCGAAAATTGATAAATGGCTTATCAGTTCCAGTCATGCGGAAAGCGATGTAGCTTAAGAACATTGCAGCCGCACTCGACTTGCCGGATTCCATGCGAGCTACATAGGTCTTCGGACAGTATTCGACGCTTTCTGTAGTTATTCGTGCACCCTATCGCCGAGCAATGGTGTCCCGATGACCGGGGGGGGGGACTGTCGCCATCGAAGCCCGTGGCTCTAATCAAGTTTGAGAGTTTAAAACAAAATAAGAAAGCGCAAGCGAAGTTCGGGCAATGCATACACCCAACACCGACAAAACCTCTCATCAGGGAGTTTCACTCTTTTTAACGACACAGCGAGGGGGAAAGCACCGGTAGCTCTGTTCCCTTTCTCTCTCGCTCTCAAAATGGCGCTACCCACGGTAAAACGGTCTATAGACGAAGCATAAGCGAAGTAAACGCTAATGGTTAGGCAGCGAGAAGTTCTCGCCGTTGGGGTTACAATCAGCGTGAACAACTGTTTACGATGACCGCAGGCCGCTAAGACCACTCTTGTCAGTCATTAAACTGCATAAACCAACTATTTAGTCAACCCCCCCCCCCCCCTCGCGTTTTTTGATACGGCGTGCAAGTGCAGCTGCTATTCCCGGATTTCGTGCTTCTGTATGCCTGCTACTTTCGAATCAGAGTTAAGAATTCATCAAGTAAACACCATCAAGTGCCACCAATGACATCAAATTGCTCCGCAGACCACCAAGAAAAGGAGTAACCTTGACGAGTTTTGTTACGTCAGCGTAACGCTTTCAAAATGACCGCGCCCTTGATCAATATGCAAAAGTCATGGTAGCAGACTATTTGCGCATCGCGGAGGAACAGTGGCCGGCAGTAATGAGGGTCTGGTTGGAGCTTGTCGCATATTCTTAACTTGTATCCATATGACTTGTGGAGATGGCAGCCAGAGATGAAGAAAGAAGAGAGTGAAGGCGGCGGAGCGCGGGACATGGGTGCCCAAGCGGGCTCGGGCAGTGAGTCGTTTGGCAGGAACCAGGACGAGGACGATACACTACCTACAGACCACGTTCGAAAACTATGAGATAAAACCATTTAATCACGCCTTGCGTTGTGCGGCTTTTCTCGGGGACAAGCGGGGTATGGGGTAGGGCTGAGTAAAGCCATTGACCCAAAGACTATAGATGAAATTACGGGCTTTCGGTTCTATTCTGTCTCATTCAATAACGGTGCCTTCGTCTACATTGTCACCGTGCTCCATCCGCACGTTAATTCTTTTTCTTCTTTGCTGGCATGATTTCTCTTAGTTATTATTATTTTCCAAGAGCAGATACTTGGAGTCTCATACGCAGAAGTATAATTTTAATATTGAAGAGGAGGTAGAGCAGTCACTTTTATTTTTATATGTGTATATTGTCAATCTCATCAATGGGGGACGACAGGGCCAGTCTTACAAAGATGGACCTAGAGATTTTGCTCGTCACACTTAGTGTATCTAAGCGTTAATACGACGACTGATGAACGACTTAAGGCCTGTTCACAGATACAGCGGAGCGCTTAGTCAGCGCCAAGTGAGCGCTCGAAAGAGCGTTCATGTGGCGCTCTCTAGCGCGTGACTTAGTTCTAATATAGCGCGCGATTAGCGGTTTAGTAGCGCGTTGTGAGCGCTTCAGTGGCGCCTTCTTAGCGCTTCTTGTACCGCGGTTACTGCTGCGGATTGGCGCGTGCACTGCGGTTCCGGTTGCTGTGGTTAGGTGTGCATCAGCAGCACCGTGACATACATGTGGGACGCTGAAATAGAAGCGCGACAAATGCTGTTGCATACGAAATTTGTGCATATATGTGTGGACGGCTTAACGCCCAGAAGAGCCATCTGGGCGCGCGAAATCTTTCGCCTCCGAGATACCGACCGGTACCCGGCGAACGTTGTTCCCCGGCTGAGGGACCGAGACACAGAGCTCTTTCGAAGTTGATTATTTTTAACTGCGGGTCCTTGAAACCAACGTCACGCATGTCGAATAGAAAGCGATTAAGTCGTACCCAATCAATTAGTCGCTCAAAGTCCATGACTCTGAATCGTCTACCCGACCGTTTGCTTGGAGAGCGGCTCTTTTACTTCCTCTTCTTTCACCACCAAAGGAAAAACAACAACAACGGAATCGCCGTGCAAGCGCTGTTCCGCAGCAGCAAGCACGGCACAAGGAGCGTGACAGCGCTTACACTGCGCTGCTGAAGCGCTAACCGAGCGCCTGGTGAAGCACTGCATGAAGCGCTAACCAAGCGCTAAGTCACGCGCAACTTATCGCTCCGCAGTATGCGGGAACCGGCCTTAAAAGTGCAACTTCATCTCTCTATAACGATAAGATTCTCCCAGATTTGAGATTGACTTCACACTGCAAGTCATCAAAATACGACACTTTACAGCGACGTGACGTACGTGCGTGAAACCAAAGGAACTCCCAACTTTTTGTTTACAATATAGTTGCAAAGCAAAGCACTGTAGAATACGAGTCATACAGGAGTCAGTGATTTGATTTGGCGCCGTTCTTCATGAGGTCGCTTCTGAGCTGTTCTTAAAAGCACATGTGCCTAATTTTCGTAGTTCTTGAATTGTATGACATCTTGTCCACAAGATTAGAATCATAAATGGCAATAAAAATGTTTGAACCACCTAGCAAAGGATTTAATTAGCGGAAGCGTTGATCATTATTCACAATAACACGAAGGTGGTCGGCAAATAATGATGTGTTGGTTTGCTGCTTCTCGAGAAAAAAGTAAAATATTAGTAACATAACAAATAGGCTAGCAAAACGAGAGATAGAGCACACATACATACAAACAGGCATTCATGTTGACTTCGATCGGGTATGATCGTGTCACAAAGGCAAGCTATATTTCAGATTTCTTGGAGACCACCCAGCGTGGCGGATGAGCCAGAATTGCGTCACAGGCGACTTGAGTCCGGTTAGCACGTGCAGTAGAATTCGCTCACAGAGCGTAGTTTCGCTTGTCGTAAGATTTATACACATCACAAGAAGCTTCAAACAAGCTTTCTGCTTTACTTGAATAATTGAAGAGGTGAAAACGCTAAATTTTCGTGGGGATGTGCGGTTTTACGATGACGACCGCTCGACTACTGACAGACAGTGGCGTCGGAATTTTTCGGGGAAAGGGGGGGGGGGGGGTCAGTTGCCGTATTGTTTATTTTGTTGTTTTTTTCTTCTTTAAATTTCGGGGTGGGGGAGGGGGAGGGATTCCACGCTCCCTGTTCTGACGCCACAGTAAACAGATGGCGCTCGTGCTAGGTTTGCCAGCCTGGTTTGTCATACCAAGCTAGCCCTCGATGTATTTACGTCAAGTGCTAGATTCAGCAGCATGGTCTCGTGTTTTTTGTGATAATAAATTGTTTTAATCGCCACATAATCTACTTCTGTGGGTCATGTGGCGAGTATCTCGTGCCCGCCAAGCAGGTGAAAACAGAACATCCACCATACAAGTACATGCGGTATGGGGTGGATATGCGAGCGCAGCTAGGGGCTGGCACCCAAACTTTTTGTTGCTCTCTCCCGGGATGCACTTGCAACATGCACGACACTTAGAAGACACTTTCGATAAAATAGAGCAAACATTGCTCATTTTCCATTGCATCACCCAGATTCTTGAACAAGCAAAACCGATGATGACGAAACTATATATGGAAGCTATGCGAAGACTGCATTCTTTAAGAGGATACACGTAACCTTTCGTGTGACGAAGTGAAGTGAACAGAATAAATACATAAAATGTATGGTTCATTATGACCACGCCCACGCACATTTGCCGAGCTATCAAAGGTACAGGCGCGAGAGTGCAGCTGGACAACATTGTTTGTTTGCACTAAAGCACTCGCCAGGAAAGCATGTTCGAAGGTCACTGGGTGCACCGTGTCTGTCAGCGCACCGGATTAGCTAAAGGAAGCCTCCCAACTCTTCTATGCTTGCCTTCCTCTGTCCTTTGTTACTCCTGTGGGTCGCTTGTTCTGTACACAGCTCTCTTTCGTTTTCCAAGCACGACGTACCCGGTTTGCGCTCTTGTGAAGGAAAGTGGGCGGTAGTATCTAGCACCCCGGTAGACTTGACGTCGGACGCTGCCGCTCGCGTTGTCTGCCGCCAGGATGCTGTGGATCCAGGACAGGTAAGGCACCACGTTGGTGTACACTCCGGGCGAGTTGGGAACGGCGCAGCTTCGACCCCAGGACACGACGCCGATCTGCACGGCTGTGTCATTCAGGATTTGGAAGAGGGGGCCTCCGGAGTCGCCCTGTAGGAACATGAGACCAGCTATAGACTTGAGGCCAGATTCACGAAGAGTTTCTTAGGTTACGACAACTTAGCTAAGAAGTTCGTAAGTTAAGATCATCGTAAGTGGAGAAGTCGGTATTCACTAACGCGTTCTCAGTGAGAGGAGGAACGCGACGTTCTCGTACGGAAAACACTATAACTTAATTCCAGTGTCCCGCAAGCTGCCGATCCCCGCGAAAGCCGGCTGTTGCTATGGTGACGGTATCTTCGGCAACAGGAACAACCAATCGGAGAGCTCGGCATGGTTCGGAGCACGTGGATTTTGAATAACAAACGCAGGCGGCCTTTCCGGCAACGCTGGTCTAGGGTTCGTGTCCCTGCAGTGAAATGTCGACGCTAACACGATTTAAACGGGCCCGAATGCCGAGGCCGGAATAATCGCCTTCGTTGACTGCTACGAACTCGATCGCTACGAAGTGAACACAACTGTCATCGTTGCTAAAAGAAGACGGTCCGCGCCGCGACGGCAGTGCATTGGCGCGTTCGCCCGCGTTGCTCATAAACGCTATACAACGGCTGCGCAAAACAAAAATAAAAAATAAAAATCACTTGATTGGGTTTTTAGTAGAATCTTCGTACCTTGGAGTTCCAAATCAAATGTATGAGAACTTATGTTAAGAGTACAGGTTGTTTACTCCGGTGTAATCATTCACCATACCCTGCTCCGATGATGTGAAAAATAGTATGAGGTCGAGTAATTGAAGTCACATCGTCAGTTCGTCGTCTTCTTTTTTGGCCTGAACGATCACAGTTCGACAGCGTTGGTTTGGGGCTAACATTTTGAAAATAACAGGGACGTTTGTATACGTATACCATTGCAGGCTATTTCCAACTCCAGAATTTAGTATTTTGACGCATTCAGAACATGTAATTGTCGACAGCTGTACATGTTAAATTCTACATCTTTTATCCAGCGAACAGCTTATTGTGCTTTCAAACGACTGAGATATATTTTACTGTCACTACGACATTGTTAAGATATAAAATGAAATAAAATTAACCGAAAGTTTTACCAAACTAACATATTGTATTTGATAAAACATCAGTAGACAAGGGCCCGTCATATTTGAGTAAATTCCGTATCTTTGAATGATTCTTTGACATATATGAAGGCGGTTTCCTTCAGACTTTCATCGACCGGCGGTTTAGCGAATTCATCTGGGTTTTTGCCCACCCGTTTGTGGAAACATTCTGGATGTGCAAGAACTACGATGAAGTTACATATTCGCTAGTAGGCAGCAGCATACATTTGGCACCAGCGAATTCCTTTTTCTCGGCAAGAACGAGTGGAAATGGCCGCCAGCCTTGCAAGATGACGTCACGTGCAAGACAGCCCTGCTGTTTTTAAGGTGTCAGTTACTTTAGTAATTATTTGGCTGGGGATTTCATCACGACGAATTAAATCAACTGACCTAAAGGTTCAGTCCGCCTGAATACTTGTCCCAGGAAATTCTTTGCCGAGATAAGTATTCCGTATGGCTTAAGAGGTTATTTCAAAACTGAAATCGGCCAGATCAAGTTTATCAGGCGTGTTTGTCCCTAACAATGCTACGTATATTTAGAACAAAAATGTATCGTCCCAGCAACACAAAGAACGAGCAAAAAAAAATAATGATTGGGTTTAACTTGAGAAAGGAGCGTTGAAGATAATTGGGACCAAGCGATGTCACAAATTAATTGCGGGTGAATCTCCAGGGTGTCGCGGGCCGCATCAGCACTCGAAAATATTTCAAGGACCGATAAGGGAAAGTGTTTTTCTGTTTCGTCTTTCCATTTGGCATGATACCAATAGAATGTAAATAAGCGAGTGTTCGTAATGAGAAACATAACGAGCAAGAAAATTATATTGAGGTGATTATTTGGTTTGATAACGAGGTACAAGGATAGCTGAGTTTAATTGCCACGAGCGTTGGCACAACACGCAGTGTCGAATAAAAATAACAATACAATCACTGCAAGACCATTTGTTTGTAAAACAAAAATAACGACGACCGCAAAAATAGCAACAAATACAACAACAGCAACAACAACAACGACGACAACATTAATAAAAACATATATACACAGATGTGCCAATTTTGTAGACTGGTTTCCGCCCAATCTCAAAGGTAGTGCTTGAAAAAGACCATTTCTAAGGTTTCTGCCTATGGGGGAGCCATCTTCCTATCCACTCATTGATGATGATGATAGCGCAACAGTAGCGCCACATTTAGTTCGATCACGAGGCGAATCGCATCGTGGCTGCGAAATGGAACTATTCCCGGCCACAACAAGATTGGAAGCTAAAAAGAAGCCGGAGTCGCAGAAGATCATGTTTTCGATGGCTCGCGACCAAGAGTTTTCCCGACGCCTGATATATTATCGCCGAGATGTTTCGGCGGCGCCCTGTTATGATTTCCTTTCGTGACGTCACGACCAGGATTTGCCTCGCCTTGAACCGGCGATTGGGCAGGCGTTATCATAATACGGGTGGTATGGTTTGGCTAATCGCGAACTTGGACCACAGCGACGCGACGCTTTTTGTCGCGCACGTTGCTATACTTCGTTTCAGCTTAAAGGCCGACGACCAGACTCGAGATTCTGCAAGGCAGAATATCCTCTTCACCATAGGGGAGAAGGAAACAGGCAACGGTGGGCAGGGTAGAAAGGGGGAGAGGATGAAACGAGGGAAATGTGGAAAGCGGAAACTGGTCGTCGGTCTTTAAGTCGACACGCAGCCGACGCTACGAGGTGATGGGACCATTCAAGCAGTGTCAAAAGTGCAAGTCACTGGGCCTTTTTGATTTATTATTGGTTCAGCGATGGTATAGAACGCGTACGGAAACATGACGAGCACCATGACGGCGCTCTTTTGACGCTGCCTGATTGTTCCCCTCAGCTTGTAGCATCGGCTGTGTCTGGACTTAAGGTGAAAGGAAGTATATAATAGTTCCTAACAACTTTAAAAAAGCAGAAAAAAAGAGTGGGTGTGGCGACTCTTTTGAATCCTATTGTCGCTGACAGCCAATTAGATTGCCGCATTACCCGATAAAAACACCGAAGACTCAATCACAAAACAAGAGGCGTGAACATGGGAAGCCACGCTCTGCGCCTTATAAGCTCTGCGCAGTGACCATAATTCCTATCACCGCGAAAAGTTAGTGGCATTCTTACGGTGCAGGCATCCTTGCCTCCCTCTGCAAAGCCAGCGCAGAGGTTGGTGTCCTCGACAAGAAACCTGTTCAATTCTTTGCATCTTGTAAGGTTGACCAAAGGAAGCTCTACCACTTGTAGAACGTCCGCTGTTGGACCATCTGTCGCAGAAAGAAAGAGGGTGAATTGTGCACCTTTCCAACGCGGGGCGGAAGCATCTGAAGTATTGAATTCTACACCTCGATCGAAATAAATTTTGTTTGGATCGTTGTCTACCCTATTTGACAATTTCTGAAGAAGTTAGCCCGTTGCCAGATCCCCATCTTTTTTAGAGTCATTTTGACCAACCGGTAACAGTGCGTGAGGAGAGACAACAAATAGTTGGTGAAATAAAAGGCAGGCACCGAGTGAACAGGCATTGGGTTTATTTATAAACGCTTTCGTGACTGTTCGGGTATAATATTTCGTACACGCTCCCCTATGGCAGAGTTTGCTGAGTGAATTTGGCCAGTCTTGTTGACATTTTCAATAATTTGTATAAGAATCGAAATTTGGGCAAGTTTGTGCATAACAATAAATAAAACCTAAAACAGCACAAAAAAAGACTAACAAACTTGACAAAAAAGCCAAAAGATCCGCCCACTCCATCCACTTTATCATCGTGTTTTTGGTGCGTTTGTTTTTATTCAAGCATAATTATCCTTAACTACATTCCTTTTCATTCTCCTGACTTGGAATGCCGAAACCACCACTCCACGACTAACATTTTGTAGTCTTTAACGCATGATAATCAACCAAAAAATCAGGACCTGTTTTTTTTTATTTGTATTATAACCACAAAAATAACATGCTGAAAAATTATATTTTTGTAAGATACAAGGCAATAAAGATTTAGAAAAATGAGCAACTACCAGTGGAAGGTTCAGATGCTGATGAGGGACGAAAGAAGAAAGATTGATAAAGGTAGAGAAAGGTCAATTTGAGAATACGACAACTAGCCTGTGCTTTTTGTTGGAAGATTACTTTGTTGGTTACTTCTCAAACAACATCTATAAACGGCTCTCGTTGGTTTTCAGTCTTTAGTGATCTAGGGAAAAACAATTTCTAGGATATAACAGTTGCTCCTTCTCCGTGTAATCAGCGGAGTTAGACTTTGGAAATACCAAGTCCTGCTCCCGTGTTTCCAAATGTAGTGCAAAGGCAATTTCAAGTGTGTTCTAACTTCCACTACTCGCATTTTTCTTCTGTTAGACGTAGTACAAATTTGATGAAAGTGATAAATAAATAAAAACAGCATCGGAAAAAAATTATGCATGTTAGAGTTTCAAGAGTTATCACTGAGACCTCAAAAGCAGTGGTTTTTCTGTATAATGAAGTTAACTTTTAAATAAAACGTTTTAAAGAAATGTATCTGAACATCTAAATTTTGTGATTACTAATTGAAATTAGTATAGCTTTGCACCTAGCCAACAATCAACTGGAAGACAAATGAGCTTTTTAAAATAAAACTTCGTGTTCACAAAGATGAGAGGAACACTTAAAACATGGACGAGCGCTCGTTCATGTTGTATGTGCGCCTTCTTCGTCTTCGTGTCTTTAGCGCTTTTAATAGTTCTAAGTGAACATGAACCAACAAGCTCAAACCAAAGCATTAATCCTTGTCACGTGTTTTGTTTTTGACGAAGTCAGCTTAGGAGCGGTTAACTCTGACCCTCTCAGGTGACTGTCGACTGGAAAACAAATAAACGACAGAACATCAACACTCGACGGAACATAAGGGATCGTACTACCTTCGAGAACACTCCACTATATTCACTGATAGGGTGAGAACGGTAGGGAGGAGTTTCGGATGTCCCAGTGTCAGAGAAGCGAGCTTCTTACCCTGCGGCTCTCTCCCTGTTCGTGCCTACAGTGTTGCAATCAGTGTGAAGGCATAGGGACATTCAGTATCTGAACCGTCGGGGGCGTCGGCATTGCAGTATGTTCCTCGTTGCCGCCATTTCTCTACTCATTTTTTTAGATAAAGCACACATTGCACTTTACTTCCCCTCTAGTGCGAGGTTAACCCTAGTTGAAGTTGTTGAATTACGACGCCACACCTCTGAACTATACTCTGCACTCTGACAAAAATGTCCGCTCGCCAACTTTCTCGCTGAAAACACCGACATCGCTGCGATTAAAAGCAGGGACCTCGGGGAAGGACCAGGCTCTCAAAATGGGGAAGTAAATTTAAGGATTCGTGTCCAAGGGCAGATATTTTTCTGGAACTTAAGCCATTTAATTTGTGCCGAAGTGAACATATATTTTTTGGGTAAGAAGGTTTCTGATCAGTGTCCAAGTGCCGATATTTTTTCCGGATAAGAAGGTTTGAGAATGGTGTCCGAGCTCAGGCATTATTTCTGGGTAAACATTTTTAGATTGGTGTCCAAGTGCAGATAACATTTCTGGGTTGGAAGGGTTTAGATCAGTGCCCAAGTACAGATATCATTGCTGAGTAAGACGTAAGGCTTTACATCATTGTCCAAGTGGAGATATAATTAATGGGTACAATGTTTTGTATCAGTGTCTAATTACAGATATCATTTCATGGTAACAACGTTTTGGACCAGTGTCCAAGAGCAGCTATCATCTCTGGGTAGGTTTTAGATTAGTGTCCAAGTGCAGATGTCCTTCCTTGGCAGTTTTGGCGGTAACGTGTTACTAGTAACGGGGTTACTGGTAACGCGTTACTTTTTTCGGTGACGTGTAACGTGCTCGTTACTGTTTTCAAAATAGTAACGGGTTATGGATTTACGTTACTCGTTACTTTTTCTTCCCAAGACTTGAAAAAAGTTACACTCGAATTTTTTTCGTGTTTCTAGGCGCCAAGGCAAGTGAACTTTTTAGTGTTTGTTGCGTCTTTTTGCGTGTCTTTGCGAGTATTTAGGTGAAGCCGTAAAAGATATAAAGTGATTATGTTAAGTTTCTGCATGGAGACAATGTTTGTTTTGAAATGTGGCGCTTATGCATACCTGTAACGTCCAAACCGAAAAACGTGTTACTTGATAATTAAAAAAAGTAACGCAAAAATAACGTGCTCTACTTATTATCTGTAATGGTACGGTAACGCATTTCTTTTAATTTGAAGTAACGTAGGACGGTAACCCGTTACTTTTATTTGCAGGAAACGAGTAACGTATTTCGTTACCTTTTTTCGGCAACGCCTACAACATTGCTCCTGGGTGAAAATATTTTAATCGGTGTCCAAGTGCAGATATCATTTCTGGGTAAGAATGCTTGCCTGGCCTCGCCATTTTCTGGGATTTTAAATTTAATTGCGGGGATTGTTTTCTTAACGTACTCCGCGAAGAGATAATAGGAAGTTTTAGCAGGTCGTTTCCACACGAACGGTTCGCCCTCGAACGCATCGGCGACGCCACTGCGCATGAGCGTGTGAGTCGTTTGAGGGGTCGGGAGGCTCTTGCCGTTCGTTTCTCCCATTCCGGCCGCTGTAGCCGTCACCGCAACGCAGCCAGCACCGTTCACGACTCGGGTAAAAAAAAAGATGGCGGTCGGTTCGGCGACCGCCTTCGCCGACCCAGCCGAGCGTTATACTCTGTTTCATACTTAGCGTGCAACGCTCTCAAAGCTACTGGCGCGAGCGTAGGGCTTGATCTCGTTGATCATTTGCACGCGTTCTCGCGCAAACAAAACCATAGATGAAGCCACGCGCTCGCGCCAGTACCTTTGACAGCGTTGCACGCTAAGTATGAAACAGAGTATGGGCTTAGGACAGCGGGAGGCGATTTGCCGTCCTGTTAAGGCCGGTTCGGACACTTGCGTTTGACTGCGTTGCGGCGAGAACCGAAAGCGAGTCACCGGCACATCGGTGCTTCGTATGAAGCGTGGGATTCAATTCAAGGAATCATCTTGGCACGCGATATAAGCAGCAGGGATGTCCTGGTGTCTCGCTTCCTGCAACGCAGTCAAACGCAGTCAAACGCAACTGTGTGAACCGGGCTTTAGTCTGCTTCATTTGAGAGGCTGAACCAATTCATTTCGAGGACTGCTCACAATGGTAAGCGATCGTGAATGCTGTAAACTGCGCATGCTAGTAAATATTTGCGATCTGCGGGCAGACTAGCTGCCGTGGCGACCGCAAGCAGACGAAATGATTTGGTTCGACGGCACACAACGTGAACGATAGTTCAAGTTCAAGATGACGGAGACACATCACATACCTTTACGGTCGTTTAGATACTTTTTACTCTATCTAGCTTCACAGTTCTTGAAATTCCTACCGGCAAATGTTACGTCGGCCGTCTTGTTTACATCAGTCGTGCGCCGGAAACACGAGCCGCCACCACGGTGTCCGCCACCGCTGCCACGGATTTACACGTTGCAGAATGTTTCACATGTTTACTAGAAGATGGCGCCACCGTTAAACACTATCATCATCGTTTACACGGCCGCACAACTTTCACGATTCGCTAAAGTATGTCAAATTTGACGTAAGGTTTCACGAAACGGACCAGCTGTACAATTCGTAATTTCGGAACCGTGTGCTTGAGAAACGACTCGCTAAAACTCCCTAAAGAGGCACGAGATTTTCTTTTTTGGTTGCAGGCTCAGCGCTATTCGAGGCACTGGTCCGGGAACCATAGCTGTTGAACCACAGCGCTAGCACTCCCTTGTAAGCACAGTGATTGAGTGGCCATGGCAGTATGACACTTCGAAAAGACGCGATCTCTCGCGCGTGAGAGATTCAAAGACGCGTTGTTTTGCCGATCACTCTCGGAAGGCGAGGTTGCCCGTTCGTACTCTCGGAAAGGTATCCCCAGCCGGTCACGAGCGCCCGGCCCCGTGGCTGAAACCCGGGGGACGGCAGGCAGATGGTGTTCACGTATCCGCCGAGCCTCCAGAGCGGCACACGGTCCTTGAGCCGGATGAGCGCAATGTCGTTGAGCAGCGTGGCTTCGTTGAACTCCGGGTGAATCAGCAGAGCGCACGGCGACGTGCGCCACTGGAAGAAGGACGGAAACGACATGCGGTGCACGCCCAGCCACACCGTCAGGTTCTTGGCCGTCTCTCTGCGCACATGGAAACGAATCCGCGGGACATCATTAAGCCGCTTTCACGCTGCTCGTATACCATACAAAAGACAGTGTTCACCGCAGGTACAATGAAGGAGAGAATTTTCCACGGACAGGCATCAAGCGTTGTCGAAGCGTGCTTGCTTCTGACACATGTATGCTTGGAACATGGGATTTTGTAGGATGTATTAGCGGCGTGACCCCGGCTTTAGTCGCACTGTTCGCAACCTCGTGCATGTAATCGCCTTTCTTCCGTTTTGTATATCGATCACCAGGCCGCGCTGGGTTTTGCTGCACGCTTGGATAGGCCGCAGGTCCCCGCTCCTCTCCTTTACGTCTTTTACTCTGGGTAGCCTCTCCTTCAGGTCACAACTTCTTTTCGCTCCGACATTTCATTACCTTGCACTGGGTCGCGTGTCGGGCTTCACCGCCTTGCACCGGTGTGCTAGGAGCAGCGGCTGACGCGGGGGAAGCAGCTTGGTTACCTCAAATGGCCCAAAAACGCTTTCCTCTCTTTGGTCTTACGTTCTTCTGGTTACAAATATAGACTGACCTACAATTTTAAATAAAAGCTAGAACACAAATAAAGGTCAATATTTAAGTAAACATTAAAGTTCTGCACAGCCATGAAAATCTATCTTAAGTAAATTGCTGCGTGAGAGTTAATTCTGACTAACCTATTGGCCTCCAAAAGCGTCAGTGGTTGTTACATTTTCCCGAATAATAAGCTTTCTGATCAGGGAATCTTGAAAACGCATCGACGACGTCATGGTACATATATAGACTTTAAATATAAGCATTCATTTGTAGGATAAAGCCTGTTTTTGCGTACGTACCTGCTATTCTATGGGTCAATGACTGTTTAAAGTTATGCAGGATGTTTTTCTAGTCTTCTCAGATTTGTTTGACAAATTTGTCATAACTACACTAATGCGGTCTGTGCAGGGGAGTGTAGCTTCTCAGGGGGACGTAATATTGGGAGCTAATAGTCAGGACAAGCCGGATAATTAACTGGAATTCGTTAATTATATTTAGTTAGTGAAAATAAACGTATGCTTTCCATTTGAAACTTGCTGAGCGTCATCAAAAACCACCAAACCAATATCCTTAGAAATAATTGGAGCGCGTGGAAATTTCCGTAGTGCGATAAGATTCCCACTCTTGCGACAGCCGCAAAGCTGATGATGAAAAAACGCGGATTCTCGACGGCTTAAAACAAAAACAAAAGAGAACAAAAATATCTGTGAAGTTTAAGAAAAAACGTGTATAAAGATTATAAGGTGCTAGAATGTTGAAAAAGGCGCCAGGCCCGCAAATCATGGTTTTCTCTCTTTTTTTTATCTAACTAGACTTCACGTGTTGCACAACTTTCCGCTTTCACAGCCGCACTAACAGTCACTAACGGGGACATTGAGTCCAAAAGCATTTGGGTGGTATTTATTCTGCCTGGAAGTTACCATTGAAAACCACTCGTTGATCAAAGCTGAAACTGAACATGGTGAATGACCCGAAATGCACTCGGCGCGACCCAACAGCGGTACATATTTGCTGCGTGGACACCAGCAGAAATCTCCAACATAATTGCGGTTCTGCCCTTTAATTTTATGCTCGCCAGATTTTCTTTAGACCTTCAGCAACGGTCAAACATTTAACTTGAAACACCAAAGAATAACACACATAGGGACGGACACACACAGACAGGACAGTTCTTTCCATTAGCAAACGACGTTTATGACGCCTCCTCAATGGGTCAACACTTCTCTAACCCAACCCTCAAAAAAAAAAAAAAAAAGAGGAGGAAAATCCGCGAATGAAGGCTGGGTTAGAGAAGGGCTGACCCATTGAGGAGTCATCATAAAGGTCGGTTGCTAATGGAAAGAACTGTCCTGTCTGTTTGTGTCCGTCCCTTTGTGTTTTGTTCTTTCGTGTTTCAAGTCATCTGTCCCAACCTGGTCTGTTTTCATGCTCAAACATTTATTTTTGCTTTTATAAACCCCAATTGCGACAGTATTTAAGCCAGCGATTTTTAATAGAAAGACAATACGTAAAATTGATATCTAACGCCATTTCTTTATATCAGCAACCGACATAGGTGGTCGCCGTCTATATCTGAACACGGGCCGCTCAAATTTACAGATACTGTTTTGTTTAGTTTATCAGGAATATAGGTCTATGTCTTAAGATTGCACAAAGCAATGTAAACTACTTAAAAGTTTGAATACAAATTGCAGCTCGACAGGCATCCGCCTACTGAGCTGAAATTTGCATTCAAACGATAGTGTTCCAAACATTTTCACAGCGGCTAAAATGTATAGGTTAGAAAGAAAAAAAAAAAAACCATGTTCAAAGCTAGGTTTCTGCTTCTGTGCATTTGATAGCGCAGCCTATAAACTCGAAAAATATGTTGCAACCTGATACTCAGAAGCCAAAATATTGCTTAGGAGCTTCCCGCGGGAAGCTAAGCGCGTGGGCGTTTTTAGAGTGTAGATGGAGTTGCTCAGACCGGACAGTGTGACGTAGGTTGTTGACCATACTTACAAGAAGGCTCCACAGTTTATTTTTCTTTCTGAAGTAGCTTGAGAACTCACCGGGCTAAGCAGTGTCCACAGGAGAGGACGTATTTTTCTGTGATGAGGCTGCCACCCCCAAAGAAGACGTTCCTGCCGTTCGTCCTCCGGGTCAGTGCAGCCTGGCATTGAAGAGAAGCCTTATTGGTGTTCAGTCGGCGCTCTTCATTGTCTCTTATAGTTTTATAGGGTTTTATATGGACACGTTTTTTCGTTCTTTTTAAGCTGACCGCTGGAACCCAACTTGCTGATGTGGCGGGTATACCGGGCATCTATCGCTTCGCACTCAATGAGATTGTGGCATTTGCCTAAGAATGCCTAAGAACGAATCACCAAGCGAGACGCTTGAACATAATAAACCAGACCCTGCGATTCTTATGCTGTCAGTGACTATATTAAACTACTACTACTACTACTACAACTAGCACTACTATTACTATTACTAATTATCATGAACATAAATCACTGATACCCCTGAGGACGTCTCTATCTCGGTAAGCCCGAGTACACCGAATTTTAAGTTGGCATAGCTACGGTTGAGCTGGCACAGTTACGGTTGACTTTAGGAACCTCTACAGAATGGAAAGGCTGGATTGCAAGATAACTGTGCCCTTAAAACCTGATGAAAAAAATTGCGGTGGCTTAGCTCGGCTATGTCAGGATCTACGTAGCGTGAGCTTATGCGCACAAAATGAGAGGCGCTATCAAGCGGCTCCGGTGCGGCGTCAGGCTTGGCTACTGCGCAACGGAGGCGGACAGCTGGGCACGCGGTGGCGCCAGTGCGTCTGCCGCGGCTATGACGTCACTCCTCTGGAATATGCAGACCGGCGAGGCGCGCGCGGTGGCGGCGGAACGCGCGGCGGCGGCATCTCCGGCGCGCCAGCTGTGCGCCGTGTGACGTCACTGCTCCTCGCGCTTGCGCAGCACGGAGCACGCCTCATTATGCGAGCCACGCGAAACTGCTCAACATCGGCCAGTGTAGCTCACGCTACAAAATGAAAGCCGTTTACAACTCCCTGTAACGCCGAATTAGAGCGCAGCTCTTGAGGAGGAGGAGGGGAAGACACGGACAGGGGGCTGTGCCCCTCCTCCTCTCCTGCTCGCCTCCCATTTAGGGGACAATTTTTCGCTAAATTTCGCGGAAAAATATTACGCTAACTATAGCGGGGAAGTTTTTCCGCTAGATGTAGCAGGGAATTTTTTCCACTAAATTTGGCACGGAAAATTTTCCGCTAAATTTGGCGGGAAGATCTAGCGAAGAATCTTTTCGCTAAATTTAGTGGGGAAATTTTTCCGCTAAATTTAGCGGGGAAAATTTTTCGCTTAATTTAGCTTGGAAGTTTTTCCGCTAAACTTGGCGGGAAATTTTTCCCGCTAGATTTAGCGGGAAATTTTTCCGCTAAATATAGCGGGGAACTTTTTCCGCTAAATTTAGCGCGTAAATTTTTCCGCTAAATATAGAGGGAAATTTTTTGCTAAATTTAGCGGGACACTTTTCCGTTAAGTTTAGCGGGGAAATTTTCCGCTAAACGTAGTGGGAAAATTTTTCGCTAAATTTAGCGGGAAAATTTCCTCGCTCAGTTTAGCGGAACATTTTCCCGCTAGATTTAGCGGAAAATTTTCCCGCTAAATTAAGCGGAAAAATCTTTCCGCTAAGTTTAACGAAAAAGTTTCCCCGCTAAATATAGCAGAAAAATTTACCCACTAAATTTAGCGAAAAAAATTCCCTGCTACATTAGCGGAAATATTTCCCCGCCAAATTTGGCAGAAAATTTTCCTCGCTAAATTTAGGGGAAAAAATTTCCCACTAAATTTAGCGGATAAAATGCCGCGCTAAATTTAGCAAAAAGAAATCCCCACCAAATTTAGCGGAAAAAGTTCCCCGCTAGGTTTAGCGGAAAAATTTCCCCGCTAAATTTAGCGCCAAATTAGGGAGTTTTCGTAGACCGCGTTCTCCCCTCCGCTAAGCCCTCCGCAACGAAGAAGCCGCTACCGCGCCTGCGCGCCGATGGCCTTGGCTGTAGAAACCCGGATCTCGTAGCGGGTTGCGGAGAGTGTTGCGGAACAGCGGAAACGATCTACGAAAACTCCCTATTTTCCCGGCAAAAGTAAGCGGAAAACATTTCCCACTGAACTTAGCGCCAAATTTTCCTCGCTAAATTGAGCGGAAAAAATTTCCCCGCTAAATTTAACGGTAAAAGTTCTCCGCTAACTTTGGCGGGAAAAACTTTCCGCCAAATTGAGCGGAAAATTTTCCCCTAAGTGGGAGACGAGCAGGAGAGGAGGAGGGGTCTAGCCTCCTCTCAGTACCTTCCCTCTCCTCCTCAAGAGCTGCACTCTGATTCGGCATTACAGGGGATTGTAAACGTCTTTAATTTTTATTTCGAGTATCATTGGGTGAATTTCTTCTCACTCAGGCACAAATTTTTGGACGAATTTTTCATTTTTGTCCAAAAACAACAACAACAACAAAAAACATGTTCTCGTGCGATTCCTATAATAAAAGAAGACACAAACGGCGAGTTCGTCGGATTTTTTGTTTTCAAGTTTTGGACGGTTTAAGTGGCCAAGGTGGAAACTGACGTTTTTCCAGCTTATCGGGGTGCCATATTTCACTCCATCCCTTTTCCTACGTTTTGTGCTACATCATTATAACTTTTTGGGAACACCCTCGACATATGCTTTTTTAGAGCTCAGCTCTTAGGCGCCCGTTTCCGGCCTGAGCGGCGGCGTCGCCGTCGCCGCCGCCGTCCTCCTAACCAAACGTAACCCTCGTAACCATCGTGAGGGTTACGTGGATTACTCTTACGAGGGTCATGAGGGTTACCCCCTAAAGTCATGTGACCTCCCTGAGGTCACGTGACCCCTGGGGTCACGTGACCCCCTCAGGTCACGTGACCCCCTCAGGTCACGTGATTCCCTAATGTCATGTGACCCCCCTGAGGTCACATGACCCCCCTGAGGTCACGTGACCTCAGGGAGTCACCTATCTCTCAGTACCCTTTCATCCTATCCCTCAGTACCCTTCCATCCTCCTCCTCAAAAGCTGCGCTCTAATCCGGCATTACAGGGAGTTGTAAACGGCTTTTATTTTTTATTCTAATTAATCGTCTAGGTCATAAGATCCTTAATGTTTTTTTTGTTTTAATTGTCAAACCACCTCTCTGCGACGATATTTGACGAAGTTCAGCATGCTATGCTGTGTGACCTAATCAACATATTTTTATGATCTTTACATCACCGTAAAGCTCCAATTAAGCTCTTTCTGTTGAGTAAAATTTGAATGTTTTGCGATAAATATATGCTGTGCAACATGTGCCTGAAAAACGAATAATTCGAAAAACTAGCAAGTTTGAAGTCGATTTTTTAAACAAAACCACCTTTTATTTCTTTTATTTTTTTATTCACAGTTAGGTAATATTGTAATCTATCAGGAACTACCAACAGAAATTGTAATATATTGGTTGTATGGCCACTATTAAAACTCGAATCTCGTGCTATGAACGTTTTGAACGGGACTTCGCACAGGCGCTCTGCTGAGTAGAATTTTGGCCTATGTAAGTTTTCTATTTATCGTTAGCAGTTATCTCAATATCCAACCATAAACATTAATGAAATGTGGAGTAGTGCACTTAAAGAAAGATTAGAAGTCCGTATCCACAAGTGCGGGCAAAGTGCTTACTTCCCTTGATTGGGGGAATGCAGATCGTTAGAGAATTCCTCTGGGGCCTTTTGCTTTCGGCTTTGAGTTTGAAATACCGAACTTGATATACAATTGTCATATTTTCTTATGTCAAACAGATATTTAGTGCATATACATATGTACGATTTAGTATCTGACGCTTAGGAAGTACGGTTTATTTTGTGCAGATACAGACTCTTTCGTAAAATAACGAGCATTTCGTAGCGTGTAAGGCTTCAAATGTGTTAGTCATGTGTTTAGGTTTCATTTCTATTTTCAGTGATTCGTGCGGGGTTATTTAGACATTTCCCTGTCGACTTAGGTTTGTCCGGGAGTTTATATGTTACGTATCTTCTCCGTCAATATATAGGGCTAAGCTGACACACCTTGCAAATCACCAAATCACCCCAGTGCCAAGTAAATAAATACTGTTAGGATAAATATTGTTGCTTCACCGGCTTTTACATTCAGATATTCAGGTTAATACTAACATTAAATAGAAAACCTTACATACGTCAAAATTCTGCTCAGCTGAGCGTCTATGCGAAGTCCCGTTCAAAAGCCTCATAGCATGAGATTCGAGTCCTAATAGCGGCCATACAAACAATGTATTACAAGTTCTGTTGGTAGTTTCTGACAGACTACTACCTTACATAACTGTGAATAAAAAATGAAAGAAATAAAAGGCGGGTTTTTCTATAAAATCGACTTCAAACTTGCAAGTTTTTCTAATTATTCGTTTTTCAGGCAAATGTTCCGCGTTATATGTTTAGCGCAAAATATTCAAATTATACTCAAAAGAAAGTGCTTAATTGGAGCTTTACTGTGATAAAAAGATCATAAAAATATATTAATTAGGTCACACAGCACAGCTCACTGAACTTCGTCAAATTTTGTTGCAAAGAGGCAGTTTGACAATTAAAAAACAAACATTAAAGATATTATGACCTAGACGCTTTATTAGCATAACTTGACGTTTGCATCTTCTTTTATTAAAGGAATTTACAGATAGCTACTAAAAATTTCGGACGAGCTTATTATGAGTTAGTGTATTTTTGTGAGTCACTTGTATTACTGGGCGACAAGTGAACAAAGACCAAAATGTGAGCTTTTATAGTCCATTCCATTTAGCGCTCTCTGGGCGGCACCATTTTGTTCGACAGCAGCGCCCTCTCCATACATCCGGGAAATTCAGCGGGTTCGGCGGGGTAAAACGAGAGAGAGGGCATGCGCCCGACTCCGCTAGCAGACGACAAACCGGCAGGTTGCCATCCTCCATCTTTGTGCTGTAGCGGCGGGCTGTACGGAACATCGATCTCTCGCTCGTGGCTGCCGTTGTGAAGTGGTTCGCGTTCTTAGAATAGTTGTGGCTACTCCAAAATCAGCCTATAGCTTTCTGTTGTTCTATTTCGGTAAATGATCAACTAGCATATCTTTTTTCCGTTACTTAAAAGCAGTTGAGTCAGCCGGCAGTACTACACACAACTACTGCGTGAATTGCGGCAGGAGAGCACGTTTTTATTTATTATTTCAGACTTACTCATGGTCGCTAAAGGCCTATTTCAGTACGAACTTTGTATAGTAAAAAAGGTTCAGCAACCGGATTTACTTTTCGCCGGAGAGACCGGCCAATCTGACACAGTTTTCCCTATTTTGGTTTTATTTGCACGCAGGTAACAGCGCAATTGGGCCCTGTTATTCTTTTTATCTAGCATAGTATTACACGATAACTGGCATACCCAAAATCTGCGCATCTGCGCTTGAAATTTCCAAAATGACGCGATTTTAAACGGAGTTTGTATGCCAGCCGGATGCTAGTTACTGCCCACTCGGCGGAGCAGACGACATGCGGGTGAGAGGGAGGGCATTTTCTCTCTCCATTACCCTCTCTGCTATGATTCTAATGGAACGGTCTATAGCCGTCATACAAACAAGATATTACATTTTTTGTTTATTTTACTTTATAAAGTACTGCAATAGGCAGCTAGAGAAAAACAATTAGCAAAATAAAAGGTAGGCTTTTTAAAAATCGACCTCCAATTCGCAATTTTTTTAAAAATAGTCCTTGCTTTACGTGAAAATACTGCCCTTTCTCTTTTACAGACAACATCAAATTTGTTATCATTAGAAGGAGTATACTCTAAGCTTTCTGAAAGTACTATATATGTTAAGACACCTCGTATAGGTCACACGGAAGAGCTGGTAAACTTTGACAAATATCAGCCAAAAACGTCATATTGGCAAATTTTCTAAAATATATTTCATATAAATACTCGCGTTGAAATTATTTATCAGACGAATAAATGTGTTCACAGGTATTCACTAAGAAAAAGAATAAATACCTGTGTTCACAGGTATTTATTAAAAAATGAGAGGCGCCAATTTTGAATTAGTGTATTTTTCGGGTAAGTTGATTTACTGATAAAACAGTCATAAAATCAAATTTCAAGCTTTTATAGCTATCATACAAACAAAATATTACATTTTCTATTTAGATTACCTTATAAAGCACTGCAATAGATAGCTAGAGAAAAAAATCAGCCAAATAAAAGGTGTTTTTGTGTAGAAAATCGACCCAATCCTTTGCAAAAATTTTGAAATAGTCCTTGCTTTACGAGAATACGCTGCCCTTTCTCTTTCACACACAATATTAAATTTGTTATCAATATAAAGAGTATACTCTCAGTTTTCTGAATATACTAAATATGTTACACTCAAATAGGTCGCACGGAAGAGCTGGTTAAACTTCGATAAATATTGTCAAAGGGACACATTTTGACAATATTTAAAACAAAAGTGAAGATAATCCGAATACAATTATTGAGCATAAATGATCGCTATTCTGAGAGTGACCGAAAAAAGTTACATTGCACTACCGAAAAAAAAGCAAAAAGTTCAAAGGAGTGAAACATGACACCTCCGACAGGCGAGAGAAAGGTCAGCTATCGCCTTGGCTGCTTACAATCTCCATAAGTCGAGAGCAAAATTCGCCCGAACTTGCGGTTTGCACTTATGTCACAAAAGGGTTTCCTCCAAAACATATATTTTTTTCGTCAAAATTAAAAATTCGACCCCAAATCCATGTCAAAAATGTTACAAACGGCGATTTATCGTGGTAGTACGTACATTTCATCTCGCAAATGCCGTAGAAACCTTCTCTCTTGTGAAATGCGGTACCAGGGTCACCCCATAGACGGCGCCAGAGCGTTCTCTCGTCGTAACAGTTTACAAGAAGTTGGCCCTAAGCGAACGCGAGTGTGCGAACCGGCCTTCACTCGGGCAACACCCGTAAGTTGGACGGAGGAGTCGTTTTTTTTCCTCCAATATGCCGGTTGGTGGTGAAAAATAAGATAAAATAAAGAATGTTTCATAAATCCGTTCATTTCTAAAATACTTAGAACGCATTTAGGAGTGTAGATCCTCTCTACAATAATATATACAAAGCTAGAATAGTTCCCGTCTTAACTTTTCTTCCGTGTGAAACTTTGGGTTTTCCAAACTAAACCAAACAGCGAAAGGCATCTTGCTGTCACATGCCAGCAAAGAACTGAATATGAATATGAATATAACCCGTGGTCAAAGAAATAACAAATGAGCACGCCAATGCAAATCGATCAATCAATTGATATAATCAACGATGTATTATATCAGTCAATACATCGATCAAGTAACACGTTATTTAATTACTAAAAATGTTTGTAAAATTGCGCATTCATGTCTCAGCTGAAACTGTGTGAAAGAATGCACCGCAAAGTCTGGGGCGAGCCGGCGACTTCAGACACAGTTTGAGTCCCGCTTAGCTCGTGCGCTGGCTTTGACAGTGCTTCTTTCACCCAGTCTCAGCGGAGACGCTAGTTCTAACAAACCGACCCCGATTTCGCGCACCTTAACTGAGATTGAAGCTTGAAACTCAAAATATTTGGCGGTTTCATTGTTGAGCTCACGAAATTGATAACACGACAAATGTACGAGCTACACTGAACATCGCCGATGCCCCTTGTAATTCCGGACTGCCAGCGCCATTCAGCGAATGCTGTGTGAAGCCGGACGGGCGTTATGAGAGAAAGGCGCGATGTTATCGCGTCCACCCGCCACGCGGCGCCGCTTGTACGGAGAGAAAGTGACTTGATAGGAAATTAAGGGCATATTTTGCAGGGCTTGCATTCTAAAGACGGCCATGGTGTTACTTTTTCCGCAGATCATTCTGGGAGATAAACTCTGTAATGTACCAAGAGCGCTCAGTGAATGGCTAAAAATAGTCTTTAGATAAAGAATGTCAAAGTGTCATGTCTATTCTTTGTTTTCAATTAAGTTTTTTATATGAGGTAGCAAAATATGTTCACACGATCGGACGGACTTTTTCTTTTGCGAAATATTTTCTTGTTTTTGTGAGAAAAAAAGTCATCTGAGAGGAGATGGAACAACGACTTTCCCAATTGCGCGTAGAAGGAACATTGAGGATCACAGGAATAAAGATCATAACTTTCTACATTCTATACCATGAATAATTTTATGTATAACGAACGCAAACTGGTCTACCAGAATTAGTTAAGCTTATTTTATTTAGGTATATATCTAAACAAGAATAGAGTGACGAACTTGCCTTTTTGAGCAAATATTTCATACTGAGGCATTGTTATGCGAATTTTGAAGAAGTTCTCGAATTGCTTTTCTGAGCTCCCGCTTTTTTTTTTTTGCGGAGTGGTTTATACTTTGTACAGTTTTTAAATAAAAATGTAGCGTTCTACTATTATAAATGCTTTTATTTTTGCATTGCGCCCGGAATATTTTAGAAATAAAAAAAAATAAGAATTATGCAATATTTGTGCGCCAATCAAAAGAAAATAACCATCCTCGTTTGTCTTCCAACTTCATTCGATGGGTACCCTTCAAAGTTTGAAATTCCATATCTAAAAAAAAATTCAACCATGTTGTACTGTTTCATAAAAAAAAAAAGTTTAGCCGATTACTGTTAAGTTGCTTCCGTCTTAACAAGTAAGTGTACTCAATCGCCGTACACCCCAGTGGCCGTAATATGTCGTATTAACGTCCAGGCGCCATAAAGCAATATACACAATAACGTGAGCTTTTTCTTTCGGTGATGTGACTGATATTACCTATGAAAACTGAACTTTGCGGCGTGTTCCGTTCTTAGGGTGTTGCAACGGCGTGGAGAAGGTGCGGTATGGGGATAAAAAATATGACCCCCCCCCCCCCCCCGCTTCTAAATAAGCCACTAGGGGTGCTGTACTTGATTGAATATATCTTGATTGTTCTACCTTTCCTGGGGAATAGTTACACGCGGGAAGTTTTCAGACATACTAGCTTGATTGGTTTCCTAGCATAGCATAGCTATAGGAAAGGTCGCCTTTATGGAGGCTTCTGTTCCGACCGATGGCGGGCGTGGCGGAACGAGGCTTGTGATATATTACGGTGTTGGGTGATTTCAGATAATTTATACTGTACACAAATAGAAAAAAAATATTTTTTTCTTCATAAAACACGAAAGAAAATTATTGGTCACAAAAATCGTAGATGATGAAGAGGTGGACACCAGTTTTGCGGAATGGGCAACCCCATTCTATTCCGGGGAATTGGAATTTCCGACAATTCCATTTTGTTTCAGCTGCTCGGAATGGAGACACTGGGCCCATTCCCACTCCTGGAATGGCTGAACTCCACCATTTCATTCCTCTAATTCCTGAACGTGAAAAAAAAAGAAAGGCCGATTTACAGCCACGTACGAGTTACTGAAAAAAAAAAACAGCAAAAAAGCTGCTGATTTTAGACACGCGGAGACGACTGAAAAAGTATGTAAAAGCTTCCTCAAAGCACTAATTTTACTAAGCCGCAGGGGGTCGCACAAAGCGCTTCGTGACAGTTGGTGTCACTACAGACATCGATCGCGCGATCAAAGCAAAAAAGCTCGCCAGTAGCAACAAAGAGATGCTAAAAATTAAAACCACTGATTTTCTTGGCAGACGGACCGTATATCCTCCGCAGATACATGGTTAGCGTGTAGTTTGTCTAATAAGGCATTACACATGTCTAGTTCGTGCGTGGCAAAGAAGCTATCTTGCCCTCTGCATCTGGTACTTGCACAAGAGCACCGCTAATGCGCTGTCAGAAGCGACGCCGCGTATACCTGCCCCATATCTCCATGCACTGCGGCAAGAACGGAAAACCGGTGGTGAAGTGCAGTCGGTACACGGCGCCAGCACAAGAGACTGTAGCACCAGTATTATGGAACACTGCCTTAGATCGTAAACTTTTGCGTCTGCTGTACGAGTTTTGCTGATTTCTTAACATATTCATTCCAATTCTAGGTGTTCCACGCAAACACTAGAATATCGGCTGGATTAAAAGCAGAGAGTCGAACCGGTCATTATTTCTTGTTAGGTTCGGGTACTGGCTCGGTAGCTTTGCATTTTTGTGCCGGTTCGGTTATGGTTCAGTAATGCTTTTGAAATAATGGTTGGGTTACCGGTTCCACCAAGCGCAAACGAGTTCAAACCGGTTCTTAAAAAGATGTACAGCTCCCAGTCGCTAAAAATAAAAGGTGAGTTGAACACGGCGTCATCTGCATTAAAAATGAAATCAGGTTATCAGAAGCCGTACTGCGGAAAGGAGGACAGCAAAACAAATATATGCTTAATTTCGTTTTGTGATCTTGAATGTTTAACATAAACACCGTTCTATCAAAATCACGTGGTTATACAGATGCCTGGAGACTACCAAAGTGCGGTACTAACGTGTGAAGTCAATCAGCCAGCACGCACAGTGACACCGTGACGATAGCACGCACCGTATTCGCAAACTACCGACAAAAAAATTCGTTCGTTGCTTAGACAGAAGGAGTTTAGTCTGCCAGAGTATGGCGACACTGTTACCCACCGTAGATAAGGAATTTAGCCAGTGCAGTACGACTGCCAGCCTGGGGTCTTCACGGGCTCACGCACGTACTGATACACGACCGCACGCCGGTATGATGCTCATCCAGGTCGAAACGTCAAACGACCCACGCCGCACGCCCAAACGACTTGCTTGAACGACTGAGTTGAAGCAGCAAAGGCCAATCGAAATTCGATTAAACCTCAACAAACAAAGGACAAAATACAACCGGCGACTTGCTGTTTGTAGAAAATTCACGCACGAAATTGTTTTTATTGAAGCAATGTCGAGGGCACTGGACGAACGGCGATCGGCACCGCAGTGTCGCGCTCGTCGCAGCTTCACCCCTTGGCGCCTCCAGATTTCGGCGCAGCGGAGCAAACGCACCGACAGCCGTAAACCTTTTTATTTGATGTTTATGTTCGCTTTGTCTTTACTTGAGGGAATAATGATTAGCAGACAAGAAAAGAAAACACAGACACACACACACACAGGCACAAACAGACTAGCTCTTTAGTCTTTCGGCATAGTCAGATATATTCCGTTTCACAGCGATAGACGCTACGACTTACACGAGCCAATCCATGGTTCATAGCTTGTCACGTGACTTCGCACTCTCCGCGTTGCTCTGCCCAATCAAAAGGACACACGACACCCTCCGAGCTTGGCTCCGGTGGCTCGTAGCGTCCGTTGCGGTTCATGGTAAGGTAAAACAAAGTATAGAAGTGCACGCCTCCTCGCCGATGCCAATTCGTGCTGCACATAGACGTGAAATATACCTATTTGTTTCATTATTATTGAGGTGTCTCCATGTCGTCGCTGCCGTTTGTTTAGCCAAGACTGAACCGCTGAATCCACCGTCGCGAATATTTCATTGGCATCGCGCCGCCACCCGCAAGAAGGCGCGGCTCTCATTTTATTACGCCGAACCGTTTCCAATGAACCGGTTACAGTCTTAGAAATAGGCGGTGTCTAGGAGTACACCCCTTGTCCCATATGTAACACCGCAAAGCTACATTTGGACGTTCAGTCCACTGACGTCGAGCTGGCCATACCAACTTTTACGAGCTGCTTGATAGCTCTTGGATATAACGTACTAAATAGCTAATGCGCGTATCAAAAGACTAGAAGAAACGATAAACAAAAACACTGAGGTTTTGCGGCAAGGCTAAAAACACCTTGATTGTCTTACTGTAGCCTTTAATGCGTACATTAGCTATTTTAATAAGCTGTGACGGTCGACTATCAAGCCACTCGTGAAAGTTCGTATCGTCGGTTCGACGTCTGTGGACTGAACGTCGAATTGTTGCTTTGGGGTGTTACATATGGGACAACGGGTGCACCCTTATACACCCCTTATCTGTTAGAGTCATCGTCATATGAAATAACGGTTCCGTTCCGGTTCGGGTTCAATATAAACTTTTTTAATTCGGTGACAGTTTTGTTTTGGCTCAGTTAAAAATAACGGTTTTGCTGCGGTGTTCGGATGGGGTTCGGTTCGACACCCTGACTGAAAACTACATGCTAATCGCGCATGATTTTAATAGCCGGTTTGTCGGGTCTCGCGGCGCCAGGAAAGACATCTTGTCTGTCTACAACTATTCAGTTTTGGTTGCTTCACTGACGGCGCGCCATTTTCATCCTCGAAGGAGGATAAGCCAGCGAGACAATCAAGGCGTCAGTCACCTCCAGTGCAATGATGCAGTTTCAAGAGCCACTCATACCATGAGGCAACGAATTGCGCCATCAGCCCGTAGGCCCTAGATGATACTCGACACAGCTCGCATAAGAATGGAGCCCATGCCATTCCCATTCCAGTCCGGGGTTCGCGAAAATGCGGAATGAATCCGGAATCATTCCAATTCCGGAGTGGCATTTCCACAACCACTTGTGGACACTCGCATTAACGTGCATTTACGTGTGGTCATGATTGATAGCAAAAAACTTAAGTAATACTATTTTGGAAATTTAAAATAGCGTACTCAAAATATTTCCGTACGCGGAAAATCGTGCCACCACCGCGCTTTGCGCATGCGCCGAAGACGAACGGTGTTTTAAATTGGCACTTGGCGACAACACTATTTCTTTGTGCACGCGAAACTTGCGGTTATCAGAAGTTGATGAACTTTGAGAAGCAACATCTGAGTGCAGGTAAGTTGTCCTAAATAATTATTGCCGTCTAAAAAAATGTAAAAAAAATATCAGTCATGGCACGTTGAGTGATTCTCTGAGAACTTTGCTGGCCTGTATCTTCTGAGATATTTGTACCACATAATGGAACGTTTTCTATAATATTTACTTTACACAAATAAGTATTTCTTCAGAACAGTTTCGGTTGAGGTTACGGTTGAGGTATTGGCGTGCAGACAAGCGATCAATACCGAAAATCGAAAATTCAAACAATGACTAAAACATTTTTTTTTATTTTTAAATTTTCGTAATTTATGTTGTTTTACGTGGGCCTTTATGCCCATGAAAAAAAACAAAACACTTGCTGTATTTTATGACCGAGGAAAGTGATACAACCCCTCTACGGGGCCTTTTATTTAGTCTGCCCGGAGCCTTCCGCTGCGGGATATAAACTTTGCGCAATGTCCAACATTGTTACAAAAATGAGAGGCATCACTTGCGTGGTGGTGCAACGTCGAGTTCAATGACGCTGTCTAGCTTTCCCTTTCTTGGCCGTTTCTCTTTTAGATTTATTATAAGAGCTCCAGCAAAAACTCGAATAATACCTACCACCGGTTCATTTACTCCGTTTCAAATTACGATGAACACACAGAGGGCGCTACGAGCCATTCAAGATAATCCAATGCCGTGAGAGGGGCGCAGTGACGCGCTGTCATTTGATACGTCAATTGCATTGACTGAGGTGGCTCGTAACCTCCGCTTCTGTCTATCGTAATTGGAAACGGAGTATATAGTTATGTCTAGAGAAATGTATAAAACAATTTTGTCCGCAGACCACCCAGATTAGATGGACTACCTTGGGAAGGTAGTGCAGTGAACATACCTGGCGTTCGCGAGAAAACCGAACCATGTTTTTTTTTTGTGCGCAATAATAAACTAGACGTCGCGGAGAGCTCAAACTCCGACAGAACGTAGCCCCAGCTGATCGAGCAAGATGCCAAATTTTCAGAACCAACCGTTATTTTATTCAAAAGTTATAAGTGATTTTCTAAAATTTTCAATGGGAAAATGGGGTCCTTTTTCCCCGTTTTCGGTTTCTGGCGCCATAGAGCTCCATGTATTTGAGAGCTCCGCCGGCCGCCATTTTTCAATTGATAGTTTCAGAAAATCGCTTATAACTTTTGATTAAGAAAACGGTTGGTGCTGAAACTTTAGCACCTTGCTCGAACGGCTGGGGCTACGTTCTCACGGAGTTTGAAGGGATACTTCAACGAAATTTGAAATATTCCCGTCGTGTTCAGAAATAGGTTGAATGTGATCCACAATATCCGTAAATGACAATCGCACGTTTGTATTTTGAGCCTGGTGGCTGTATTTTTCGTTATAAACGGCCCACTCTGGCAAGCGCTTGGAGAAGGCCCAGCTTAGAGCACGTGACATCCAACGCAATCGTGACGTAGGTCGTCTCGAGACGAGCAAAGCTACGGCGAGGCTAACGTCGAGAGGATGGGCTAGTCGTTCCAGCCACCGAAGCGGCTGCTTTTGTACGAATTTTGAGTGACGGGTTAATCTCCTATAATCTTGTAGGGGGACAATAGCGACTTCTGCGACACACAAAAGCAAGGCATTCCCGGGAAGAGGGCAGTTCCTCCTTCGCCTCTTCTCTCGTCGTGGCCGGAGGCGAGACACTCACCGTCACTAGCTGTCAAGGTTCCTAGACGAGCATTACAAACGAGGCGTTAGCGACATCCACCAGGGGCTCTTTGCTAATCATGTAATTCGTTTTAAAATTCCTTTTCGAGACTTTTTTAAAGATATTGGTATGTTCGATGTGATACTGCTCCTTTGAACACATATAGACCAAAAAATGAGCGACGAAATTTCGTTGTAGTATCCCTTTAAGCTGTCCGCAATGTCTAATTTATTTTTGCGGTGAGAAGAACAGGGTTTGGTTTTCTTGCGGACGCTTGGTATAATCCACAGTGTACAACTAGCTCAGGACTGAACGCGCCACGAAGTTCAGCTTTCATAACTATTACCAACCACATCGCCTTAAAAAAAGAAAAAAAAAGAATCTTGCAGGTTTTGTTTTGTAATGTTTTATGGTACTTGTACGATAATACGACCAAGTACAGTTACTGTGTCATGGGGTGCTGGAGTACCTAGCCGTTAATAAAGAAACCCTCAAACGGTAGTTCACTGCAACATAACCCTGGCAAAACGTTTTTTTTATATCGCAGTTTTTAGGCGCTTGTTTCCGGCTTGAGCGGCGTCGCCGTCGCCGTCACCGTCGGCGTAACTGCGCGTGGCATTATGGGACGTTCCCACTGATCTCAATGACAATTGCTGGATCGCGTTTGCCCGCTCCGCGAATGCGGTCACTGGCGGCCATCTTTTTGGTAGGAGTTATATCACCTCTAGCCAAGATACAGCTGCTGAAGCCACCTGGCAGCCACCATCATCCATCCATGGCAGACGGCGTTTTGGCAGTTGTGGTGGCAGGCTGCCATCAAAATAGCGTGGGTGATATTCCGTGATTGATAAAATTGTTTGACAAAACATGTTTTTAAAACCCGGCGTGAACGCTAGCCTGGTTTTGAGGACCCGGGGAAAGTTTCACGAAATCGCGCAGCACCGGGAAAAACAGCACAGCACATCGAAAGTCGCATCGAAAGTCGCATCGAAAGCAGACGCCGGTACGTAGTCTGCTTTCGATGCGAGCTGCGCTGCTTTCCCCGGTGCTGCGCTTTCGTAGAACTTTCGCCGGGTCCTCAAAGACGAGGCTACCGTTCACGCCGGGTTTCAAGAATCTGCTTCGTCGAACAACTTCAATCAAGCACGAAATATCACCCACGGTAGAGTGTACTAGATCTACGGCTATTTTATGGCAGCCTGTCGCCATTGCGCTGTCCGCCATATTACTATGATGGCTAGAGATGATATAACTCTGCCAAAAGATGGCCGCCAGTGACCCATTCCGTCCATAGGCGGGGCTGGTCAAACGCGATCAGCATTTGTCGTTGAGATCAGTGGACGTTCCCATAATGACGTCACACGTGACATCACGAGGGTCACTACTGACGTCACGTGTGACGCCACACGGCGCCTACATTTTGCGAGAAATTTCCCGACAAATTTAACGAAAAATTCCCCGCTAAATTAAGCGAGAAAAATGTTCCCGCTAAATTTTGCAGAAATATTTCCCCACTAAATTTAGCATAAAATTCCCCGCTCACTTTAGCGTTAGTGGAAACATTTTCACGCTAAATTTAGTTTTACGAGTTTTCAGTTGTCCAAATACAAGGTCGTTTCGATGTACCTGATCTTTTGAGTAGTACAAGCTTACGTGTGCCAACTAAACATACGCGACTCTGCGATACGTTTTATCCAGCAGATTGAAGGGTCACCAATGCATAGAATTCAACTTTTTTGTAATAGCCTTGTGCAGCATGATTTCTTTTCTATGCCGTATTTTACTTTGAATACCGAATTGTGTCTGTAGTTTGTTTTATTATGACTGATGTGTCACTCCTGTGTTTCACGTATTTGCATGATCAACTTATTGTGACTTTTATCTGCACCAATATCAAAGCCTTCACGGTGTTTTGGGCACGCAATAAATACCAATACCAATCCGAAATACCGATACCGAAAAAAAAGGAGAATAAATCTTATAATTGTGCGCACATCCCTTAAAATGTTGCAAAACTTAAAAAAAATCTTACCATATTTTGTTTAAGCTGTTAAATAGCAACGCCCTCATATTACAGCCTTTCTCTGAACATAAGCGCAGATCGTGTTTGTTTTAAATTTTGAATTAACAAGATAGGAAAGAATTGACACGTAGAGTATAAATGATACATTAAAAAAAAGAAGGTTTTTACTAGATCAAAGATGCAAAAAAAGCTACCGTGTATAATATGACAGGGCTTATTTTTGAGTAGTTTGGAGTATTTTTCGGTACTTATTTTGGGGGTACTTACACTTTTATAGGAATTCTTGAATAAATATTGGACTTCAATTTGAATAATTTTTTGCAAGGTGGCATGAATACTTTCGATATAAAATTTTGAAAAAGAAAGAGACAAATACAGTGTAGCTTATATGCTTGTAGATTATCAAAGAAGTATTACAGTTCTAACACAAATACAGACAAACTTTGTGGGGTACTAATACCAGCTCGTGTAGTTTTAAATATAAATATTCGACACGGTGGAGCTAATCTGGGGACAAAACAAGTTCTCCGGAAAGCAACAAGTTTACTTCCATTACAAAAGCAAGACTTAGATTGACATCGACATCTACCACATAGACATACTAAGGCTTATAGCATGTCGCAATTACCGAGTGTCGAACCCTGAAAACTATCAAACTGAACATTGACACAAATATAAAAAAGCGTAGTTAATTGTTTCACAAACAAACGCTGTCCTAGATTGACGTGTCTTCTTTTTAGAGCCCCGACAGCGAGTATCCTTGGTCGACGAACAAAAGGAGGAAATACAAAAAGAGATCCTCCCCGGACTGTCCACGCGTTAATTTGCCCACTCAGCGTTTATTTCTTTTACCGCTGATATCCTGCCACGCGGAGACAACACGAATGGGTTTGCTTGTTCTTTTTGAAACGTCAACTAAACGAGGACTGGCAGGTCTCCTCCATTTGTCGCTGTTACAAACTCGATCTACCAAGAGACCAGGGTTATTGGTCTCGTTTGGCGACGACATTTTTCGGCAGTCGCTGTTACCGGGCTTGGTCAGTGAAAATCCAAATGAACTTCAAACTTCAAATATGGCTCGGTTTCGCAGCTGATCCAGTATGTGTTTCCTGTACCTGCGTCATGACCCGCTAAATGAATCTGAAGATCAAAGTGTCGTAACATTGGGACGTCATTGCCGTCATGACACATATGATGTAAAATTTTGTCACTAAATTTAGCGGATAAGATTTTCTCCCTAAATTCAGCGGAAATTTAGTGTCACGTGATGTCATGGCGTCGCGTGACGTCCTAGTTTCACGCGAACACGGTCCTCTAGGTTTGGGATGCCGCAAAGCCGCAACATTTAAAGTGCGGCGTGTAGCTGTATGCAATAGTGGGCAGGGTCTCGGCTGTCACCGCATTTCACTGGCGGGACACGGAAAGCAATCGGGGATTTGTTATGGCTCATGAACGTACCTGAAACGGGAACTCTGCCAGACTGGCGTCGCGTCCTCCGACAACCCTGGTTGTTGTGTCCAAGTTGGTTCCGGCGAGCCGCTTGCCGCACTGGTACAGGGGCCTCGGAAAGGGCGGGAAGTCTTGCCCCACACCCGGAACAGAGGAAACGCGTGTTTGAAGTCACGTATGGCACAGCATTACCGATGGCAACAGTAAGTCATGGCTGAGCTGAACCGTGTTACAAAGAGGAAATAGTTGCATTAAACTCGGGTGTTGTTTAGGATCTGTGGCCTTTAATAGCGTACATTTTATCTGAAGTTTATTTACAATAAGCCGTACTCTTTCACACCATGAGCACGCTCAAAAGTTGCCGCTTTGTATTTTCATCTTAACGCGGGATATGCACAGGTTCTTGAGACATTGGGAAAATCTCGAAAAAATAATTTAGCCATTGATTGAGAATAGTTTAATTTTCGATATGAATTAGGACACGTTTCTTTTAAATTATTATTAAGAACAATATTAACGGCGCGAGAAAAAAAAAATCGAAGCGGCAATGGATGTTTAATCACTTCAGCGGATTCATTGGATCTGAAAGAGAAAAATGCAAATACTAGAAAACGTTAGTGAACACATTAAAGAGCAGCCATAATGCTTTCAATGAAACGCAACTTCATAGCACTTATTGTGAATGTCGCTTAATAATATATCTCCACACAGTCTCTTCATCTCAAAATGGGGGATCATTTACTTTCATGGTAAGTCATCGTGCGACTGAAAAATGTTTAAAGCACTTATGTTTTATGAACGGATTTCACATTATTTCTTGAGCGCATATTTGATTCCCTGTAAAGGTGGCACAGTTAAAAAATGGATGAGTTTGACAGAGGCCACTAACAACACATGGCTTGCTCGGATGGCTCATACAGACGAAATATAGAAAACAAATTCACAAACGGGAATGTTGGGGCAGCATGTGCAACCGGAAATTCACAAACATGGATTTGCGACTCGTTGCGATCTCAAGCTGCCCCGCGGTAATAAGATTGAATCAAATTAGAATTCCGTTAATTTCAGTTTATCCGTGACCGTTTACTGTGGACTGACCTGCACTATGTCGCTCGTTAGATGTAGGTGTCTTGATTTGTATCGAGTCGCGTTTTGTACCCTTGAGATGTTTTAGTTGTGTTTTAGACATCGAGACAACCCATAGATGCTTTAACTGCCGCTGAGTATTTTTTTTTCTAGCTTTTCATGCGCAACTTGTGTTGATCCTTGACTGAAACATGGAGGTAATATTTGAACTAGTCGGTAAATTTTTCAAAAAGTCCAATACGTTTTTTTTTCTATTTCAATATTAAATTGTGAATATACCCATTCTTCAGGTTTGTTTTCGAGCAACGTATATAAGGAGGAAAGAAATGTTTAAATTAAATATGTGTTACTTATAACAACTCGCTGGGCAGATTATCCAGTTAATTGTGACAAATACTGGGTTGGAATAAGGCGACTCGAAATTAGAGTATTATAAGTTTATGCATAAACAACTCAGGTAATTCGTGCATTTGATACAAGCGTCCATCATGTGAGGCTATCATAATACATCATATGTAATGGAGGCTATTTCTTTCTGGGGCCAGATGGAACTGCCAGAGAGGGTATTTCTTGGCTGCCTGATGGTGCCAATACATTTTGTCACATTTATGTTGACCCCGAGGGCACGTGCAGCCGAGAGACGTTGGATGCGCGACAATAAGTCAACCTAGGGCTACTCTTCCTCCCCAAAGTGCCTTTCTTTGCGTTCGAAACTAGGCTACTACAGTGGGTATTCAAACTCTGCACTGTCTGGAGGAGAGCACAGGGATGGCTTCGAACTGCCCAGGTGTCTGTCCTCTTTGAGCGAGTGCCGGGCCCGAAAGCCTCCCCTCTCCCCGATAGGCTGCCTGTGGGCCTTCGAGGTTACACATACGTACCTATAACTATAAAGTGGTTCAAGTCGCCAGGCTCGATCTAAAATGGACCGTAAAAATCGACGCCTGCACGTAGCCATCTAAACTTTTCGTCAAAGGTGTATTTCACAGGTCGATTTTTTCTTGTAAAATTACAAAACGTAGTTCTCTTTTAGTAAAAAATAGGGCCAATAAACTTGCCAGGGTCTACGGCGGGCGGCGACCCAGACCACCAAGTCCAGTAGCGGGGTGGGGCGTGTTTGGCGTTCGTGATTGATAGATGGCGTCGGGAGCAGAGTCTGAATAGAGTTCCTCTATATGCTCCCCCGAAGGGGGAGCAGAGTTACGCATTTGATTTCCCCGCGCCGCCACGCCGCTATTCGCCGAGATCCATCACGTGAGGAGCAAAGCATCCGGCGCCGTGCGAGAAAGCCACCTTTACGGTCGCTCCGCCGACGTTTCTCGCGCCCGCCCCGGCATATGTTCCCCTGCTCGCTCCTCCTTCTCCTCCTCTCCTGTTTTCCATGAGGGCGGTGCGCGCGGCGCCGCTATTCGCCAAATTTAGTCACGTGAGGAGCAAAGCATCCAGGGCGTGCGGGAAAGCCGGCGCTACGGCCACCCGCCGAGGCTGAATGCGCAACTCTGCTACCGTAGGTGCTCTGCAGGAACTCTAAGTCTGAAGGTGCAGCCGACCAACGAAAGATAGCAGACGACACGCAGACGAAATCCGTTGGCAGCAAAAGCGCCGCCGTTATGCAGACGCGTTTTAGAGCTCAGCTCTTCGGCGCCCGTTTCCGGCTTGAGCGGCGTCGGCTTGCCGTCGGCGCAACCGCGCGGTGCATGATGGGTAAATTTCCCCGCTAAATTTGGCGGAAAGCTTTCCCCGCTAAATTTGCGGAACATTTTCCCGCTAAATCTGGCAGAGAATTTTCCCGCCAGATTTAGCGGAGAATTTCCCCGCTAAATTTAGCGGAAAATTTTCCCACTTAAATTTAGCGGAAAATTTTCCTCCGCGAAATTTCTCGGAAAATTTTCCCCGCTATATCTATCGGAAAATTTTCCCCGCCAGACCCAGCGGAAAATTTCCCCACTAAATTACGCGGAGAAATTTTCCCGGTTAAATCTAGCGGTAAATTTTCGCTTAAATTTAGCGGAAAACTTTCCGGTTAAATTTAGCGGAAAATTTTCTCCGCCCTACGACCTCGAGTACGTGACCCCCCCCCCCCCCCGAGGTCACGTGACCCCCGGGTCACGTGACCCCCCCCAGGCCACGTGACCCCCCGTGCCTTCCCCTCCTCCTCAAGAGCTGCGCTCTAATTCGGCGTTAAGAGAGTTGTAAACGGCTTTCATTTTTTTACTTCAACTTTTGCTTTTATTGTTCGCATTCATTTTTTAACCGAGTCATTTCAATAAGATTATATTAATTTTAATAAGCCACGGTGGTCGAGTGCCGTCGCGATTAAGGCCCCTGTATAGACCTTTTCATTTTAGTAGTTGCCTCACCGGCGGATAGAGGGCGCTGACGCACTCGGCGCCATTAGGTTGCTTCAATTTGATTGGTTTCGGTTTGAACGTGAACGCGGCTATGTTGCTGTTTTACGTTGTTTTTGCTTAATTTTGTGATACGAATATTTTCCTTGTAGCACACAACCAATGAAACAGCGGTATTGAGCCACTTTGAGGACTACGAGGTGTATTTTAGCCTAAATTGTGGGCTTTTTTTTACCAACTCCTTTGATGTATCTGATTATGGTCGGTTGCGAAACGCCTGACTGATGTACAGGAGAGATTACCATCATCTACGGCCGTACCCGATGACACCAATTTCCAGAAAAACAAACTAATGAAGAGACTAACACGTGAACGTAAAGAAGCATATCGACAGCTTGATTAGCAATGTGCTGAATCGGCCAGAACAGATGAACTCGCGAGTTTACTACTCACTGTTTGGTTTTCGTGGGTACCCAACCTTTAGTGAACTTCGCAGACTAAAAACGTATCGTGTAATGAGGCAGATAATTGATATAAACAAGTAGTATCGTCTCGACCTCTTTTTTATTATTATTATTCAGTACTCGAGCATGTTTTGACAGGCCGAGTAGGAAATTTCTTAAATTATCAACCCTGCTAAAGTATTCATAAGCAGCATTTCGCGATATTGGCCCTAGAAAATAAATTATTTTTATATGAACATTTGCTTACTCAAGATATGATATAAGTGACAGGCCCGTCAAATTAAATCTAGCATTTGTCTTCCGTAAAATTTGCCATATAAAATTAAAGGGCGCAGGAGGAGAAATACCTCGGAAAGTTTGGCTGAATCCTAGCGCTAGGCACCACTTCACGGACCTGTGTGAACAAACATTTATTTGTTTGAACATATTCGCTTTGTAAATTTCGGCGTCGCCAGCCACCAAAAGTAAACCTCTATTCGCCATCGACAATCCTGGACTCAAGTAATTGTTGTGCATACATCTTTTTTTTCAGCGTTACATATTACGGATTTCAGATACTGGCAAAAGTTAAAACAGCATACATAAAAAAGCGTCGTCATTATTGCGCATGCGCCGAACCCAAACCGCGTTTTAGATTTGCAAATATAAACGACGTTATTTCTTTGTGCACGCTATTCTAAAACTCGCTACTGTTAAGTTGTGTTGTGGCAGTTTCTTACGCGGAAAGTCCCAACCTTTGTGTTAAAATAAACTAAGTGGATGGCACTGGTTATCTGAATATAATCAATAAATCACTTAAATGACTGTCGAAATGGGAGCGAGCATGGTATACAATTTCTTAAACTTCATAAGTAACCGACCAACCGAATGTTTACGTAGCAAAAAAGATTGAGAACCTCATACACATGTAGGTGTGATGTTATGAACAAACAAATCGCCTGATGTTGACGTACCATTACTTCTAGCCTCAGATAAAATACAAGCTAAACGTTCGTTGTCTATCTCCTCCGCGAGTTTCCTCCCACAATCAAAAGAAACTGTTCAATCGATATATTATGAATACAAAGAACGATACTTTCAGGAAATACAGATAGTCTCCTTGCGCTGACTATTCTTGACGCCTTCCGATCCTAGATGCGCGATATAAATATACGCGCTTCTTACTGAGAATGTTCCGCCACTATTAGTAAACAAACCTCAGTTGTCATAAGGACCTTTGAACCCTTGTGATGTCTTAGTCGTCGAGTAGACGTATCGGACTACAGTTTCCGAAGTAAGGCAAAAAAGCGCGGTGAAACGCGACGAAAAACACGAATACAACGCATCCGCCAAGGCGCGGAGGGAGAGCGGAGCAGCAAGTTGAAGCAACCTAATGGCTGCCGCGTCACGTGATTCCAAGATGGCAGCGCCCATGCGGGGAGGATGAAATGGTCTTGCAATTCCTCCTTTCCCCTCGTTTTCCTCCTTTCCATCGACGCGCAATCCTCCCCGCCTATGTCCGAGCCACGCCCCGCCGCCGTAGTCTGAGCTGGGCCCGCAACGCACGCGACGGCGCGCGCGGTGTGCCGGGCGCGTATTTTGACGTCCGCAAATGGGTTAACACGCGAGGGAGAAAAGAAAGAGGGAGAGGAGGATGGAGAAAGAGTAAAATCGCCTGATTGGCCCTTGAAGTCACGTGACCCTCACCGGCGGGCCGGCGGCGGCTGTTCCAAGTCGTTTGGATGCCACCCCCTCACCGCTCGCTGCGGAGCAGACTACGCGAACCACGCCACTACGCACGTCCGTCCGCTTCTATCACTACGACGCCGCGTTCAAAGGTAGGCGCGAGCTATGTATTCCGTGACACTGGTGAATTTGAAGGCGATCGATGGTCCAGCAGTGAGTAACATGCACGTAGCTTGCAAAGCGCGGCCAGCGAGACGGCTGCTTTCTGCTTACTGCCCCAGTAGCGCGCTAGGCATAAGAAACCGCTCAGCGCGCCGAAGTACTTACGTTATGGAAATGAAGCCGCCTTCCTGATCGCTAAATGGCAGACCGACGTCCTCGTTATTCTTCGCGTCGCGGCACTACATCGTTAGTTGTTGGCGACGTATGCCCGAGTCCCGAGTGGGGCGCGTTGTCAAGCGTCGATCGAGCTTGCCAACTTGTATGCTGTTAAACGCGGGCGAGTTTTCTGTGTCTCGTACGTGTTGTCTCCGTCGTACGGCTGCGCATTACGCGATCCATTTATCCTGTACATGCGAACCGAACTGTAGAAATTCCACAGCTTCGTCTTCACGCCCGACTACGTTAACGCACTTCTGTTTACGTAGTTGGAGGCATGAGGCGCAGCTTTCCTTGCGCGAGTGTTCGTAGGCACTTTGCGTGACCGCTGCCGCATCCCGACGGCGCGCCCCACAGGCTAAGCGAGTTGGTGTATGGTATGGTCACGCACGCACGTGTCGGCAAAATATATCTGGCCCATTATACTTTAATTCGACGAATGGAGCAAGCACTCACCTGTGCAGAAACTAAATGTCAATTCGCGATTTATGGTTTTCCTGATGCAGCAACGATGAAACTCATGTGCGTCTGAATTATAAACTGGTTGAGATACCCTACAGCGGGTGTCAGAGTTGTTCTAACAGTGCTCACCTTAGGCTGCCCTCCCCTTTCCCTCCTTTCTTACTGAATTGTAAGCGCAGATATCAACAAGCGTACCACAGGCCAATGGCCTCAAAGTGCAAGGCACCGAGATATGGTGTGTGAGCTGGCTTTGCATGCCTTACTTACATCTTTTTGGAACTGTGCAAGGCTGGCCCATCTTGCACCAGACGGTGGTGAATAAGGGGCCCAAATGCAGAGAGTAATTGCTTAAGTATGCAAAACCTTGGCATGCGGGAATGCAAGGAGGGGTACACCAATCAATGGACAACATAATGAATGCGCAAAAGATGTGCAATGACAAGGCAGCCAAGCAAGCGCTGTCATTGGTTGAGATCGTGGTGAAGCAAAAGTACGTGGGTGGATTTTGGAGGATAAACAAACGCGAGGTGCGCAAAGAGCAGATGAAATTGCACACCGCATACAATGGATTATGAGTGACAGCAGCCGACTGTGCGTGTGAAAAAAGATGTGAAGAAACAGCACAACCTCACCTTTTGCCAGAGGATCTTCTTTCCCTGGAGCTAAATATACAAACAGTATCTCAACAAGCCTTTTTTTCCAACCTTGGTAATGTTCATTGGTGCTTGTGAGGCCACTTTTTCTTAGATCCCTACTACAGAATGCTTCCGCTACTCCTGCATGTCCTTGCCTTAGCCCATGAGCAGTCGGGTCGTCCTCAAAGTGCAAATATTTGAATTAACTATTAGATAGAGATGTAGTGCTGTTGACAATATGAGTTAACATAAGTAGTCCATGCCTTCTTAGGTGCATCTGCCAATTTTTTAAGCAGCTTTGGTCTGGACAAGGGCTACAAAACACAAAGCTTATCTCGCATTCTTTGAAAACTCCCGACAAATGGATACATGATGGAACTTGTAGAAAGGAACCACAGGCAGCTTAAAAAAACACTTACACTACCCATAAGGTGAAACACTGTGACAGCAGAGGTGTGACGTCGGAGCCGTTAAGGTGTCATTTTGGTGCAGGTGGACTGAATGAACAGTAAAGGTGAGAGCACACACCATAAAGTCTACATAGGCGTTTCGTATTAAACCGAGCAACACACCAGACGAAATTCCATAGTGTTTTAAAACCAATGAGGGTGTATGAAGTATAAAGCATTTCGTGAAACTAATAAACAATTTTATTGAACACAAACTTGGACTGCCTCGTGGTAATTGAAGAACACTTCGAAAATCGCGTGCCCAAGTTTGAATCTAGGGAACGACGAAACTGCAAGTGTATACATGGACCATTCACTATCATTGGTGTGGCTGCCTGAACGTCTTGTGCAATGTTATTGGACACAAACTACCACCACCATGTGGTCACTGAAAAACACTTGCAAAAGCGCGCACTCAAATTTCAAGCGTGTAGCTCCATCTAATTTCATGCCCGTGGTTTCGCCAACTTAACAGTTAACACCCACCTAGCTTTATTCCTTTTATGGCCCGGGAACCTTTCGGGCATCATTGGCAAGGTTGCTTTGATTTTATTGTTTTTATTATCAGCAGTCTCGTGTTTGTGAGCTGTCATGGTGTCACGTGACGACATATTGTCACGTGACGTCATGACATCACATGACTCGCGTTGTCGCCTGACATCATTACATCGCGCGGCGTCACTGTGCAACATTGCTTGACATGACAATGTCACGTCATGGTGCCAGCTGACGCCAGGTAACCGGTGACGTGATGTGCGGCGTCATGTCCAAGTCTTGTCGAGCGGTGTGACGTCAATGTGCCGAATCTTTTAGCGACATGTCGAAAATGGCTTGCGTCGATATAGAGTGCGGTAGACAGCGCTGAACCCGTGAAGTGTCCCACTAAATGCTGTTGCAGTAAAAATGTTACAGGCAACTCACTGTTGAGGGTATATGCTAAAACACTTGTCGGAGTTGCCCTAGCAGTACTCGCCTTAGACCTTTAAATGTCCACAAGGGCCATTGGTGCTGATGGCCACACCCTTGGATGTTGGAACCTGCTACATTGTTCACACCAAGGCACAGTATGCAAGCTAATCCAAGTGGTTGAGGTACACCCTACAGCAGCTGTAGTAATCAACTACATAGAAAACAAATTGTTATGTCCAAACCAATATAGTTACTGTAAAACATTTCCCTGTAAAACACAGCTGTTGCATTTTACCCAGGATATTCTTTATAACCTTGATAAATAATCTTTGAACTGACACAATGTTTCTAGACTTCTCAAAATCGTTTATAGGGTCCCTTGTCAGCAACTCATTGGAAAACTAACCCATCTTAGAAGTCATCCATCTATAATCAATTTGATCACGGAGTTCCTCGAGAATCGCTCCCACTACGCTCTCATTAACAATATGTTGTGCAAGTCTCCTGTAACCTCAGGTGTACTGCAGGGAACTGTATTACCCTAGGCCCGTTATTATTTTTAGCATACATAAATGACTTAAAATGAATATCATCCCCTGTGCATTTCTTTGCAGATGACTGCATCATTTACAGATCTATCAAAAATCCCACATGATTATGTACTACTACAAAACAGCCTAAACATAATCACAAGTAGAGTGATGACTTGCAGATGAGCCTCAACATGGAAAAATGAAAGTTACTAACATTCACACAGACTACCACCTCCTCTAGTTTCCCTTACTACCTCAGTAGCATTAGCATTGGTCACTGCGCATCATTTAAGTATCTAGTACTTCACCTCACCAGCCACCTCACATTACAACAGTCACATTAAAGAAATTGCACACTTGGGTATCTAAGACATAACCTCAAACTCGCTTAATGAGAAATAAAGATGTTAGCCTACACAACCGTGATAAGATCACAAATTGAATATGCATCATCAATACTGTCGCCATTTGAAAGTTGTCACTCATGAAGTGGAAGCATCCAAAACAGCAGTAAAGGCCAACCAACAAGCAGAAAGAAGGAAACTCTCCCTCAATGAACCTTTTCCACACACCGATGGCACCAGGTGGTGGGTGCACAAACTAAAAATTGAGGAAGTGGCCTACCTACGCTACCAATCGATAATGGGAGCTACGCTACCAGTTTCTTTGCTCTCTGAGCTGCAGCACATGCCCAACACAACGCATCCGGGGCGTCCACCCAAACGTCGTGTTTTTCTTTCCGTCCGCTTTCTTTTTTTGTGTAACACAATTATATATATATGCTGCAATTACGTGCTCTACTCGCTGATCCACAGCCTTCTTCCGAATTTTCTCGATTTTTCGTGCCGACTTCTACCGCTTGGCATTGGGCGCTCGTGCGTGCGCAGAATGCTTCTCGGAAAAGGTTTGTTTCTCCTTTCCATTTGAGAAAGAGGGAGACCCTCCTTTCTGCGTAGAGTAGCCCAGAGATTCGCTCCTGTGGGGAGAAGAGAAGCAAAATGGGAACTGGTTTTTTGCTTGGCAGGAGACAATTCTGTAGGTCAGCCTTTAAGGTATGTTTTTCTGGACTATTCTTCATATATCACTTTCATACAACACTTTTCTTGCGACGTAAGCTTTCGCAACTACTGCTTCTTCATAAGATGTATTATCACAACCTGCAGATGAAAGCGACCCTTCTCAACACCCTGCAACAAGTTTCCACCAGAGTTGACAATGTGTGAAAAATCAAATTTATTCATGCTTTTTTTTTCTTCCAAATTTACACTATTCTTGCAATTGTGGAATGGAATATCTCGCCAAATAATATTGTTACAGAAACTATAGCACCGCTAAATTTCAAGAAATGTGCAGTCTTTATTAATCATAGTAATAGACTTAAAAACATAATAAGTGTAATTTTGTTACTGTCTCTATCGTATGCCTGTAGGGTCTTTCTTTCTTACTGTTTTAGTTATGTTTTTTTTTTTGAGAATTTTGGAATTGTATTTATACCCTTCCCTTAGTAATATGCAGAAGCAGGTCCTTGAGGTATATTACTAAATTAATAAAATAAACAGATGCCAGACTGCAGTGAATTGCTACAGCAACTGAACATGCACGTGGAAAAAAATATATGCATTGCGTACAGGATCTACAAAACTAAACACTAATGCACACTCTTTTCCAAGCTTGGGGCAACGCTAATTGCTGCTCCAAATACAGAATACTCCTACTACTTCTGCGTGCTGCCCTTCCATTGGGTCATGGGAACTTCACAGTTTCCTGAAATTAGTAGCATCGCTTTAGATGATCAGCTTGGTCGACTGTATAAAACATATTCAACAAAAGGGAACTGGGTGTATTATTGGGTGTAATCAGTGCACACAAGTTCCTTTACATTCATTTATTTCCCATTAAAGTACCCATACATTACACTTGAGGGTGATCATACTAAAAATCAGATTTACTTAAGAAACACAAGCAACCCATTCAAAGGTGCACAAGTTTGTATACTCGGTATCATATACGAGATGATGGCTCCTGCACCAAAGAAAGCAAGTTAAAACTGTTTGTTAGTGCAGTAGAAAGTGTAAAAGATAGTACACAATGTATCCGTGTGGATAACTTGGAACAATTAAGAAAAGGAGTAAGCTGAAGCTGCGACACATGATGGAGGGATTAAAATGTTGTCAAGGTTAGTGTGGAAAACTAGGATGGCCTCCTAGTAGTTTTCTTGAGGTTAGTGAGCGTAAACAGTGCTGAATGGTGACATGTATGCTCATACTAGAAACGAAAGGGCTGAAATTTACCATCAAGGAAACACCAGAAGCTGAAAAAAAAAAAATGTTGCTGTGGCCTCCAGAAGTGTGAGTGGTAAAATATCTATAAATGTGAAAGGATAAGAAATGGGTCCAAAATATAACAATGCTTTCATGGTGCACATTAGTGACATATTTTGCACCATGCCATGCCACATTACAGCCGATACTGAATAACATGTGTAAAAAGGGAATAGAACTGGAGATGCTGTCATGTATTGCACTCGTCAATTTCATTCTTTCCGTTTTTTTTTTTTCTGAATTAGTGCTGTTTCCAGTTCTATCCTCCGTCGCATGGCACTGCCATCTTGGAATCACGTGACGCGGTTTTCATTAAGTAGCTTCAACTCATCGCTCTGCTCTCCCCTCCGTGCTTTGGCGAAGGCGTTGTATTTGTTTTTTGCGGCGTGTTTTACGGTGTTTTTTGCTTTATTTTGTAAAGTATCGTCCAATGCTTATATATGGTGCATACCATATGTACCATTGGATACCATTGGATGACACAAAACACGCCAAAAAGACAATTCTGTAATCCGTGACCAAAGCATTGGCAGCGGAAACATTGCTGTGGGTTGGGGACGTAGGGACAAATGCTGCGGTGCAGGTAGCCTGCTTTTACTGCTGCGGAAAGGGCATGTTTCTCGAACGTCAGGATGGCGTGTTTCGATGGAGTTTCTCTGCCGTCCTTTCAGAACACAATGTGTTTCACTGCAACAGTGCCGGCACCTTTGAGTCCTTCAAGGAGCTCTTCTTCACTTGTTTCTAGAAGGTTGTCCTGAGAAAGGACCCTATGGATAGTGTTGAGTGTGGACTCACCGACACCTTCACGTTGACGATGGTTGTGAGCTTGAGTGACGCTTTGGAGTTTTGAGTCCACATCAACAAGAAGGTCTCCCAAGTGCAGTGATATGCTAGATCAGTGCTTCTCAAATGGAAGTCCGCAAAGCCCTGACTCATCGGTCATGCCCGGCAATAAAAGTTGTCTTTTTCCAATTTTCGGGCGAGTTTTCTCGTGTGTATGTAGAGAAGTCTACTTCACACTAGTCCTTAGTTATATCCATTTATTAAATCATTATGATAATTAACCTAAACGTTTTCCTTCCCCTCAACACGAATGAAGTCCTCTATCATCTCCGCCGATCCGCAAGGGGTCTGCGAAACATCAATGGTTGAGAACCACTGTGCTAGATGGTGATTCATGCTTCTGAAGGATGCCAGCTGAACGCAGGAATCAATACGAAGAGAGAAAAAAATAAAGAAAACAAACACACTGCTGGACTAGCAACCATTTACTGAAGATCTTCCACACCCATTAGTTTCATATCTCTGAACTAATAGGTACGGAGGAAGAAAAGGTTCACCTTCAGTAAATGGCTGCTAATCCAGGAGTTCTGATACGTTGGCTAGAAGGGGAGGTGCCAGAATCGGCGAGCGAGAGAAGGAGCAGCCAGTCAGGATGCAGCACTGGCGCTGCTGTCAACACCGAGAGGCGTCGTCCGCTGCAATTTGGGTGCTTTCTTGCTCTGCGATTAAGTGTTGTGTGCAATATGCGCTCCTTAAAGGGACACTGACAGGGTATTTATGCGTCAGCAAGGTTTTTCTTTGTAAGTGACATATGGAAGTCCATCTAATTAGAACACATTTGCGGCTCGAAATTCGTATTCTTTCCGCCCGAAAACCGTTTGTCGAGAACTGATCGGTTTGAGTCGCGCTCACTCTTTTCTCCGGGGTCACAAGCCGTTTTCTATGGTTTAGACGCCACCACCAAATATAATCAAAGTCGTAGGTTATTGAAGGCACACACACAATATTAAAAATATAAAATTAATATGATACCCATTTTTGTGGCTTCTAAAAAGATGCAAATATGTTGATTGAAGAAAAAAAAGTTGCACAGCCATGCGACTTCTGCCAACTCTCCTCTATATTTCTTCCTCCCCAGTCCAGTTTCGATTCTGAGCAGTTGCATTTTTTACTTTATTAAAAATATATGTGACGCTTTAGTAAAATATTGATTGGGTAGTCTTCTGACACCATAATAAATCGCCTGGCAAAAAATGAAACAAAAATTTGGGGGTGTCAGTGTCCTTTTAACCCATTCGCTACCAAAGCCGGCAAATCGCCGGGCATGCCGTCAAGGGCCATATTGCCAAAGCCGGCGATTCGCCGGTCTGCATGAATTTCTCTTTTAAAGAGCCATTCATAGATGGCGTGCTATGTAGACATGGGGTAGTGTAGTTGGATACATTGCCAACAGATGGCGAGGGTCCTTCTGTTCGCTCTGCTTGTTTGAGCTTGTTCTTTTGTGTGTCGTCTTCCCTCCTCGATCGTTGCCTGCTTGGAGAAGATGGCAGCGTCCAGTGTACGGTGTGGCCTTTCTGGCGATGAAATCGTAGATTTCCTCGTCAACAGCGATGATGACGCGACGTCTGGTGGTGATAGTGAGTTTTCCGAGCCTTCTGTCGACGACGGTAGCCATTCCGACAGCAGTTCTGAGTCCGGATCACGACAAGAGTGTACTGGTTGTGCGACGCCTAAGCGACCGAGGCTGGAGTGCTTCGATATCCTTCATATGAGGAAGAATCTGTGAAGGCCTAGTGATTTAAAGACTTAAACGAACCACTTAAGCACGTAAATAAACATGTTTTCTTGTTTTCTGCACTGAGTTTTGCTGTAAAAGCTTATTATACAAGTAAAACAGTAATGCCTAGTGTGGCCCTGTTTTAAGAGAAAAACGTGCGGTACGGAGGGCCCGGCAGCGCGTGACGCGTGCGGTAGCGAATGGGTTAAAGGGGCCCTGCAACGACTTTTTGACTGGTTCCTAATTGGCAATGAACGTAGTAATTTAGTAAAGCTTTTCTCAAAATTTGCTTTATTTTAATAGTTATAGGCAAACTAAAATTACAAAAACAAGCAAAAAAAAAAACAACCTTTTTCACGACGTTCCTGGTCCTGGCTTGGGTGGCCATTAGCAGAAGCGAAGCGACCAGCCAGTCACCTGCGGCTTATGTTGATGATCGCTTCCCCTGGAGCCGCATGCATGTCGAACTGCTTGTTGCTTGCTTCAGCCCTCCACCGCGTTTGGTGGCATGAATTTACCGGGTCTGTCGGAGTTGGAGCTCCGAATCCTTATGAGAAGTACGGAGCTGGGAGTAGTACCGTACGAGGACACTCCTCGTAAGCGTCCGGAGCACTCTGGCGAAACCTCTCGGCCCCAACTCGACAACGCTCAGCTCCTCCGCGCAACTTCGGGTGGTTCTCCTGTGGCGCGAAATCACATGCTTTCGCTTCTTGCAAAATGTGCTGCCAGCGTTGTGCATAGTCTGCTAGGATCCGGGGGCGCCTGCGCTGCCTTTTCCACTGCTTGGTGGCAGGTATGTCGACGGGTCATCGGGCATTGTTTCTTGTTTCCGTATTTTCTAAACTATTTGTTTCTTTTCTCATCTAAAATACTGAACAAAAACTACTTCCATAAATAATTAAAACGGTTTGCACCACTTATGTTTTGTATTACGACTAAAAACAGGCTTTTAGTGGCTCTGATCAGTCGTAAGGCAGGAGCTGACTGGGACTGACGACGTCACGAATTCGTCACATGCCGCATGCGTTCGACACTAAGGGCGTCCCCGGAGGAGGAGGAGGAAGTTTCTGCATCGTCCGGTTTAAATATGATGCAGTGATATTTAGTGACCCTCTCCATGCCTGCTGGGTTGCCCAAACCACAAGAGATGTGGAAACAGCAAAAAACTAAGAGAGATAGAATAGGATTGCAGGGCCCCTTTAAAATACTTTTGAAAGCTAAACTATGTTGCTTTTAGACTTGTGGTTCACGTAACGCAAGAATAAACCTGCCGACTCTGATGTCGTCAGGAACGACGAAGAGGGAGGCTTTTTTTTTCTTTCTTTCTTGCAGAAACATACCCCATGGTGCATCCGCAAACAAAGCAGTGTGTTTGACGTTTTGCCATCGTGGTACTATGGATGCACTAAAGCCCCTTGATAAAATTCACGCTTTCAAGTACCGCCAACCATTGTAGAAACGTGCAAGACACGTGCCACAAGCAGGTGCTCCGCCGCCATTCGCTTCCAAGGGCCGCTCATTTCAGTGCTGCGCCGCCATTTACTTCCAAGGGCCGCTCGAGACACGGGCCTCGTGCACTGGCGCATTTGACGCTACTTGCAAGACAAGCGCAAACACATCGAGGGGCTTTAGGATGCACGGGGCAATCTTTCCAAAAAGAGTACCACAAACGAGCACTTCTAGCGATGCGAACGAGCCTTTCCTGGCCTTGTGCCGCTGGCACTAGGGGGCGCTGACTTTCGAATCAATGAGCGCGCCACCTATCGTCGTCAGGATACAGTAGTGCACCTCAGCACACGAAGCAAGCTGCACGATTCTGACACTTCCCCTTCTAGCCACAGTAGTTTCGAGCATCGTTCTACAAAAGAGGCAGGCACCTCAGTGAATCTGAGGAGCTTATGCGAAGCGGAGACAAAAGGAGGCAAGGATTGCCAGTTGATCGTTGTGCGAAAGATACAATTAAAATCGCGCCTACTTATTTTATGACATCACGGCTCGACCAACCAATGACATTCAACGGCTGTGTGTTGTTCTATTTTTTTTTTCCGTTAAGCGTTCTGACGACAAGTGATGGTGATATTTGATTCTCCAGGAAAAACTATGCCAGAAAGAATTAACTCTTTTTTTAAACCGTTTCAGCATTTCTTTAACAAACACCATTTACAAAAAAAAAAAAATAGTGTTTGCTATACATGGTTAAACTCAGCGAGCAACGTAAGGAAACTGCCTACTCAAGTCAAAAAGGTAGTTAATAAAATATAATGAATATTATACGCACTGCTATCCTCCCGCTGCTAAAAGAAAACTATTTCCTACTTATAGAATTCATACTGCTCAGGTAAGCAATGTTTGATGAAATCTCCGGACCTAAATAATGATCATCTTTGCGACGTATCTAGCGTTACGTCCGACGTAACCCAAGTTACGTCCAAATCTCCACCTTCCCTAGGTTCACGGGTATTGCCTCAGGAGAGCTGCGGCATACTACGGAAACCTGCCGTGCCGAGTTAGGTGATTATGCGATGATGTCCACAAGCCAGGATAGTGCACCAAACTTATTGGGTATGGGCATTGACACGTTGTCTCTTGATTTTTTTTTTTTCAGCTACTTTACGGATATTTTTCCTGGATGAAATATAAAAATATTAAAGAGAACGAACAGGTTAGCCGTTATCAAATGCGACTTGTTCGTGTGCAAAGATCCACAGCACACCATATAAACAATTAAATAATGCTAACACTCACCACAATAACTACAAAAGAATATGAATACCGGAGTAGAGCCGTTTTTCTTCTCCTTTTTCAGTACTGAGCACGGAGACATGAAACGGACTGACGAACCCGTTGGAAGAACACCACCACAAAACCGCCATTTTGTTTGTTTACGGTGGTGAAGAATTTGGATTGGACTGGATTAGATCGGTAACGAATGATGATGATGATGAAAGTAATGGCTGTTACCTTACCAGATAATCACAGGCTGTTTTTTTATACTTTTGCATTTATAATACGTTGAATAATATAAATGGCCAGCACTATAATCATTATCACCTGTTACTCTTACAAAGAGTTAACTTATTTATCCAATACTAGCCTAGCCATTGGCCCAGCCACGCTGAACAGTCAAGATGGCTGTCTGTCGTTCTCCGAATTCTGTCAACGTTGGTCTTTGCAAATCTTCGTCAATTATTTTTATGCTCTACGTGATGGGCATTTAAAAAGAAAAAAGAAAGTGGTAGTCAAATGTTTAGTTAAGTAATATAACGACTGACGAAGAACCTACATGGGTAGAAACGTTTCAACGAGCTGTTTTCACGCTGCCTCCGTCCCTTGAAGACCCAAGGGCAGGATTGTTTTGAATATCCTTTTGTTATCATGTTCTGATTGCTTATATTGTGTTGCGGATATTTTCAAACACGTGGGTCATATCCTAGAGTGACTAAAATCGTTGGTATTAAGTTCCGCCCACGAAGTGGGTACACGCAAAGTAGCTGCAGAACGAAAGACCGCCTGTTCATGCTCGTACCCAGTGATTCTACTCGTAGCTATCAAGTTTGGTGCACGACACCCCTTTCCATGAC